>VWYP01004471.1:813539-1063559 GCA_013400435.1 Pycnonotus jocosus
TTTTTCCCTAAATCTTTGAGAGAACACTAGCATAAGAGATATTCTTGGTTGTATTTTGCCAAATCTGTCTTTAACACTTCATATAGTACTTACCCTTGGATTCTGAATGCCCATCTAGGCTGTTCTGTATTTACCAATAATCAGTGTATATGTCTGGTGATTCTACAGTGACTTAAGAATTTGTGCTTTATTGTGGTTCAAAGCCAAAGAATAAATACCAATAAATATATGCCAAGGAAAAAGTATATTTGAACCTTTATTAAGAATATTGACATTGCAGCCTACTAGTTTCCATGTTCTGCTTGCCTTTGGCAGAGCTTTCCCAACATGGAACACCAGTATAACATGTATTCTTCCAGTATACCTCTTCAAAAATTTCAGTTGAAAATCAGACTTATTTCTGTTATTTTGTGTGTGTTGCCCCTTTCAGAAGTGCATTCCTGATGGAATGGAGGGAAGTATTCCTGATGATTTTTTTCTTGCCTTAGGTAGAAAAATTTTCTCTAGCTTTCCCACAGGCATGATTTGAGTGGAGATGTGGTTGATGCCAAAAGCATAATGTCTCTAGATACTGGTTAGGAAAGATAAAGTGACTCCAGATAGATATATTTTATCAGAGCTGTGGTACTATATATATCTTTGTATTAGGCTTTTACACTGAAAAGGCTGCCTTGAGATTTAATGGAGACGTAATCTCCTGCTGAAGGTTTTTAAGAATAGATTAGACAGATGTCCATGTGACTCTATTTCTGTGCAGGAAGTCAGCCCAAGTGTTCTCTGCAGAGCTCCTTGTGACTTTTTTTCTGTGTGGTTTACGTTTTCAACACCTGTTTCTGTTATGATTTATGATACAAAGGACAGGTAATTACTACAAAGAGACATTATTAGAAGTAAGATCCGTTGGTCATTTTTCAGAGGGTTAACAGCTCAGTTATTTGAGCCACCAAACTGTCCAGTGAGAGACTTGCTGCACCGTGACTTCACTTGCACGCACCGAGAGCTCCCCTCTTGTTTCATTTCTTCATCACAGCTCTGAGCAGGATTACTGTGGACTACTTTAATTAGTCCCAGAGGGAGTAAGTTATGAAAGCTGTTTTATTTTCTTGCATGGCATCTTCTTTAAGATGAGAGTTCAAGGACAGACTTACACAAAGGAGTCACAGCAACAAGGCGATGTTGAGAAGACACTGGAGACCTGGGTGCCCTGAACCATCTCTGCACTGGCTGGTCTCCTAAATTCCAGAGGGTTGGAGGAATTTCCTCTTCCTTTGAAGAGCTAAACTCATGCTCATGCTGGGAGCAATGTGGGTGGAAAGATCTGACTGAGATGTAAAGAAACTCGGTTGCTGTTTCACCTGCCTGTACAGGTGTACACGTGAGTTTATTGATAACAAGAAATCCAAGGCCAGCTACATGCTTGTGATTGTATCCGTTCTTCCCCTGTAGTGTATGGATTGAATGTAACCCTCATTATCAAATCAAGAGTCATTTTGACTAGCAATAGCATCAAACTACTCTCTCCCCTCCACATTATAAAATTAATTTTTATTTAAGTAGTTGAAGCCAGGAGACAGTCAATTTCTTCCCCCCGCGGCCCTGGCTTTCCCAGTGAACTGAAAGCAGTTTTAGGGCTCTTATTTGTAGTTTTCTATCTCAAACTATAGCATCAAGGCTCCTGTTTGGCTTTCATTCGATGTTTTGAATTTTTTTCAGTACAGCTAAAATACTTTCATGGACTGTAGTTGTTTTCATTTATTAGTGTAGATAATTTTTGACCTTTTTTTGACCTGTTTTAGAGTTGACAGTTTTTCTGAGTTATGAAAACACTCCAAGAAGGGGGTGTTGTTCAGCCTTTCTCAAAGCTTTCAAACCTCTGCACATCATTGCCATTTCTGAGTGTCTTCCACTTAGAAGGGTAGCAGCAAGGTCCCTGATGTATCACAGGCTATTTAAGTTGGGAACTTTCCTATCTTTGGCGATTAGGGAAACTCCTGTCACACTGTGGATACTGCTATGATGTGAAAAGTAGTGTCTACATTTTGTCTTGCACCTGCTACTTGACATTACTGTTTCATGAATCCTGTCATCAGTGTCAATGTATCAAATATTCCCTGAAGCCCAGAAGGAGTGGTTCCCTCCAATTTAGATATGTGTAGACACATTTTTTACTTCCATTATTGACACAAAGCATGTATGTGTTCCATCAAAAGACCTGGACCACCCTCTCTGGCTTTTTTTAAGGGTTTTGGTGGGAGGTGGGATTTTAATATTATTTTGTTAGATTCCTGTGACTTGGGATTTCTTATTTCAGGGGAAATCCTGTGCTAATGTAGGTGCTGAAGCAAGCAGAGCTCTGTATCAGTTGAAAATCTGAGTGCATTTATGCACAGGGAAGTCAGACCTGGCATCATGCATCTGTTTTCCCTTTCCAGGAATTTGCCTGCTTTTTGCTGCTCTCCACTGACAGCTACATATAAAGGCATTTGACCTTTCCTTCCTGATCCTCTAAAGGCTGCCAGGTAGCTTTGCATGGGGTTTTTTGAGTTACTTCCATCCTCCCTTCTGTGTATGGCAGCAGCAGCCATTTTCCTCATTCTGGCATAGAAAAGTACTTGGACGATTGTTTATTTTCGTGTCAAAATGAGTTTTTTCCTTAGGTTCAGCTAAAGATTTAACAAATCAGCTCCCAGACAATTATAACTCAGTGTTTGGATTCTAAAACTCACTATCTTGTTCCTCAGAGCTCATGTAATTCAGCCATCTTAAATGTATTATTAGTTTAAAAAATTGAAATGGCAAAAAACATATATATGCTTTCATTACAGTAATGGCAAAATAACTGAAGACTTTTTTCTTCCTGATTTCTCCAACACAGTTACTTTTAGTCAATAGTCCAAATGTGAAAAAAAAAAATTAAGAGGAAGGAAACTTTATTCGTGGTGTCATGGTGGTGGTTTGAAAAATTATGCATCTATTAGAAAATCTGTTATTTTCAGGGTATTTATACACAGCTTGCACAAACAAGGCAGGCATCCACTTTGTACTTGCTGAAGTGCTTCTTTTGGTGCAGCTGTGCTGCATTCATCTGTAAGAACCTGCATCTTCCTGCACAGCAGGAGTGCAGTGGCCTGGGCAGGCCTGGGAAGCTGCTCCCTCCCAGCTCTTCTTGCATGGCTGGGCTCTGACATCGCCCTCCCTCTGGCTGGAGCTTCAGGAGCCCTGACCTCACTCCAGAGCTCAAATCCCATGTTCCTTATCAACTTAGGTTTGGTTCTGACCCTTAGAATATGTGTCACCTGCATTTACCCACCAGTTAATGCAAGTCTGTTCATGACAGAGAATCATGGAAGAACACAGTTAAAGTACAAAAGTAGTTATTTCTTTAAAACTTGCTTACTGGGGGGCTAATTAAGTCCTTAAATGCACCAGGGAACACATAGGCAAATGGAGTGGAAATGTCATGTTTTCTTAGGATTCCTCTAGCCACAGGAGTTGAGTAGCATTTGCCATCTGAATTAGAGCAGTGACCAAAGTAAGTTGTTGTTTTGGTGGTGGTGGTCTTGGGTTTTTGTTCTTTTTTTGTTTGGTTGGTTTTTTGTTCAGTTGGTTTGTTTGTTTGTGGGGTTTTTTTGTGAAGGAGAGTTAATACCTATCTCACTGTAGTTATAGTCTATATTTTTCGACAGCATTTTTTGTTCAGCAGGTTGGGTCATGGCTCTTTCTGATAGAAATAGACCTTGCAAATAGGTTTCAATAGAAATAGTGCATTTTCCTAGATTTGAGTCTAGTTTGGAACTACACTTTTCAGATTTGTTTTCCTGAAAGACAGGGCAGCCTGCTGGTAATATGCTCAGCTAGTATAAATTGATATATCACCTTTGCCTTCAGAATAGCTGTGCAGTATCAAAAGATGTGTATAGAAAATTCTATTTGTACCTGGCAAGCAAATTATGTAGGGTTGGTTGTTTGGTGGTTTTTTTCGTTTTTGTTTTTTGTTTTTTTTAATTTTATCAGAACCACATGAGGTTATTGTGAACTGTTATTTGATTAATAAAACTGTAGTTCCTCTAGGGATGCAGCTTTCTTTTGAAGTAGGTGAGATCTCCATCAGTTTTGCCTTCTTAGATGAGGTCCACAGAAACTTACAAATACTTCCTAGATAAATAATTTAACTTGTCTTCCAGTATGACCAAATTCTTACTGTTCAACAGTAAAAAAATGGTGTGTAGTGAAGCTTTTGAACTTCCAGCAGCTGAATCACTTAAACCTGCATGGCTGGAGTTTGTGATTCGTCTGTGTTTTATTTTAACAATTAGTAGTGCCTCAGCCCAGAGGGACTGAAGCCTAGGTCTGAAGAAGATGCACTAACCACAGGTTACTGAAGAGTCTGCTGGGATGTGGAAGAGGTGAATTGAAAGCACACTTTTGTGTGATGGTTGTGGGTTTTCTCAAGTGATTGTATTGTAAGCATTGTGTTGCTGAGAGCGATGTTTCCTGTCGACTTTCCCCACAGCTCTCCTGGTTTCTCACTGTTGCCCTGGGAAGGGTTTGGGTCAGGAGGTGCCTCTGCCCAGGGGGCTGCAGTGCTCCAGCCCTGTCCCTGTGTGCACAGCCCAAAAGGAGGGATGTCCCTTCTCCTGAAAAACTGGCTTTGACTTCAGCTCTGCCCTTTTCATGCTGTTTCTTCTGCCATAAGCACATTCTTCGGAAACTCCTTGGAGGAGAATGCTGAAGCTTGTTTGCTGCATTTGAGGAAGCAGCATGTAAGAGGAAAGCTGCCTTTGTTGTGTGTGTGGTGCCTTTGGCAAGCAGCCTGAACCTGGTGCTGTGGGCCGAGGTGAGCATCTATGAGCCAGATGTCACCTGGAAGGTCATGACTGCAGCGGTGGGACATTCTGGAATGATTATGGCTTTTCTTCCATCAACTGCTGGCTGACAAGCACAAAGAAATGCTGATTTAAGTCAAAGTGAAATAAAGCATGGAACATAGGCCATAAGGAAAAATGGGACAATAGTCCAAGGCTTCTGAATATAATATAATACAGTAATCTGCATCACTGATGGAGGTCTTGTGTGTGCATGGCTGAGGCAAAGGGTGAGAGTGATAAATACCTGAAGGCTCAGTCTTCCCCTTTACATATTGCTTTATGTGCCAAAATCCTGTTTCTCTGGTTGATTTTTTTTTTTTTTTATCTTCCATCTGTGTTGCAGCTGGCAGTGCTTTGGAAGTTACTACATGGGGACAGGGCATTTCAACAAGTTTTTAAAAATAAATATTTCAAGATGGACATTTATAGTCACAGAAATGGCTAAGTAAAACCAGCACCCTCTTCTTCAGCAGTCCCAAGTGCATATTCAGAAGTAAATTTGCTTTGTATAGTGACCCCAAGAAGCGGCTGCAACCACAAACACTGCAGCTGTCAATGAATGAAGTGCAATCTTGCCTTTATTGTGCTCTGTCAACAGAATTTAGTAGTGTTTTCTGATTGACACTCTCAATTACTTGCAGTATTGCACAGGCCATGGAGACTGCAGCTTGACATTTAGCACACAGGCTGGCTGTGGGAGGCTGGCACGTGGGAAATGAGTTTCTCTGGATGAGTGAAGTGAAGCGAGTGCTCAGGAGAGGTCTGACTTTGTGCTTTGTGCTGCCATTGGTAGTAATTTTCAAGACTGAATTGATTGCAATCTTAGAAGATATATTTTAATTTTTTTCTTTTAAGTGCTGTTAGATCCAATAACTAGCGGTTATTAAGAAAAATGGCCATGAATAGAATTAGAATTACTATGAAGAAGTAGCTCAGAAATCTCACAATATCAACCTTTTTATCTGTTTCTGTTTTGATAATTGAGCTATGGGTCTGATAATAATCACTGAGATAGGTCCTCTTTTTATACTGTGTGAAAATAACCTTTAATTGTGGAACTTGATGAACATTCTTCCCTAATGGACCAGAAATTCGTTTGTCTTAAGCAAAGGAACTTGCCAATAAATGGGAAGTTTTCTTTGTTCTACAACCCTGTCAGCAGCACATAATCTCTTGTGTCAAAAGAGTACTGAGTTAAATAAGTTTAAATGATTTGTATGAATTTATGAACTATATTTTTTACTAATAAGAAATGTCCTTGCATATAAGTAATGTTAAAGGAATATCATTCTTACAGATAAACCACCAGCCCACGTATAAAGAAAGTGCTGAAGAATCCTATTTTCATGACAGGTTCACTTCAAGCATATTTGAGAGGGTATTTTTTTTTCATTATCTGAAGCCTAATACTGTAATAGTGTCCCAGAAATTATGTACAAAGCTTGGATGCTGTCGTATTTTTTTTACTGTGTAATTTATTAGTTATTAAAAGCATATTGAATTAGGGTTTCCCACGATATTGACTATTAAGTGATGTAATCTGAAACTGTTGGTTGAGAGTTCCTGAATATTAACTTTGTGTGCCATTAACTGTATCATTCTGAGCAAATTCCTTAAACCTAATTTGTGATGCTTTAGCTTATGCTGAGAAGCACTTCTACCTACCAAATAGACTTGTTCATTTTCACAAATCTAAATTGAATAAAGAGGTACTGTAAGTAAATAGGAACAGGATTCAGCCTGCACTCCCTCCCTTTCAGTCATAGAAGGTGTTGGTAGGTGGTCTTGTGCAAAGCAACAGAACAATAATTTTAAAAACTTACAAAGTTTATATATCGTCAATGCGAAAATGGCTTCTTATTGCCTAGATTGTAGAACCGTGGTCTCACTTAGAGAAAAATCTAAGCCCTCAAATAGTCTGTAGAAAATCTGAGATTTGACAGTATAAATGCCAAAAAAATGTTAGTCATGAAACTGCAGGTGAATTTCAACTTTGACCTGAAATATTTAAGTTTTGATAATCTTAGAAGTCAGATTGTTCAATTCTTGTCCAAAGTCAGTAGATCAATAGTAATACTTTTGTATTCTGTAGGCTGTGTGGTTCACTGGCAGAGTCCTAAAGAGATGACCTAATTTTTCAAATAGAAGAATCTTCTTGGCATTAACTGAACCTGGAAGTGCTCACCACTTTGGAAAAAGTGGTCACGTAGCAATGTAGCAATTTAATGTGCACTCAGGAGTTTGATTCTAGACTCTTGGTCTTTTAAATATTCATTGTGCTAGCCTTCATACAAAGATGCCTAGGGAGTGATGTATGCACTGCAGTGAAAAATGCAGCAAACATATAAATTAGTAAGTACTGAACAGATCAAGTCCATTTCTGAAAAACAAACTGATCTGCACAGCTGCCTGCACAGGTGTCCTTCAGAAAAAACAGAATGGGTTAGCAAAGGAAAAAAGTGCAGCTTTCCTTCACTGTGACAGTTGTCATTTGAGTGCTTCTATAGTCTTGCTGATGCTCTTGAGTGGAATCTGTTGAAGGAGCAGTGTATTGTTGATCTACAGAAAGAAGACATAAATTGACAATTATATACACAAAAGGCTGGATAACAGCCCAACATCTTTTATCGCTATGTGGTTTAAACTTTTCCAAAATGGAAATTAAAAACAGCAATCCATACCTACCTAGCAGTTTTCAGACTGTTACAATACTATCTTCCATAAGTATTTGCTAATTAATTAAAAAACATACAGTAGATATTAAGTGTGGGTAATAATGCTTTGCCTGTTTCTCAGGAATGTTTTTGACATTACTTATATTCTCAAAACCATACTGCAGCTAATTAGTAGTAAGCATTATTATTGTGATTTGGGTTCATTTAATATGTAAAACTTCTGGAGTTGCTTAGGTCTTCAAACACATTATGACTATTTCAGCAATGTTCATGCTTTATGTCCCCTGTATTAACAGTCATTTGAAAGTATATTTATATGTACAGTGCATAGACTAATTGATTGTGTCTTTTGCTGGGGAGGAGGAGAACTCAAACTTACCTCAGACCTTCTGGCAGATCTTCTGAGCTTTAGCTTTTTACTGAGATTCTTCTCATCCTTATTTTCATATGCAACTTTTTTTTCTCTTGCCATGGGGTAAATTGTATATGTAAATTCTCATAGGAAACACTGCATTTTCCATCAAATTTTGATTCTTTCTCTCATTTCTTTGTGTCTCAGTAGACTTCAGTGGGATGTCAGAATATCAATAAATGGGTTTTTGGAGAATGAGGGTCTGTGACTCCAAAGAAATATTAGTCACCTATCAAAAAGAGTCTGTGAAGCAGTAATTTGAATTTATAACATGGAAAATAATTGGAAAATTATTTTGTAGATATAAAGCCAGAACACAATGGTAGCAGGGAACCTTATAAAAACAAGCTGTACTGTCAAATGTACGTAAGCAGGCTACCAACTATTTATATGGCCAAGAGGTGAAAAAATTTCTCTTTAAAACTCCATCTTAGGAAATGTCAGAAGGTGTGAAAAGTCTGAGCTTTTCATCAATCAGAATATGACTTTGAATTATAGCCTTGTCATGTGGCTGAGAAAAAAGGAAAATCTAATCATAGACCATATCAGGCAGTGAATTACCACCATTATATTGCTGAACTCTTACCCATCTAGTCAGCCTTATTTCAGAGAGATGAATTCTCACTGGAACAGGTGTGGGAAAAGGGGAGTTAACACAATCAACACACAGCAATTGTACCTCGAGACAGGAGCCGAATATTGGAGTGCTGGGAACCCTTCCATCCACGAGGGCTGCTGGTATCCTGCCGTGCATCAGGAAGAGCTTTGCCAGCAGATCAAGGGAGGTGATCCTACCCATCTTCTCACCCTCAGTGAGGCCGCATCCAGAGTGCTGTGCCCAGCTGTGGGCTCCTCAGTACCAGAGAGACAATCAGCTACTGGTGAGGGTCCAGCAAATGCCTACAGAGATGATGAGGGGTCTGGAGCATCTCTCTTTTGAGGAGAGACTGAGGGAGCTGGGCCTGTTTAGACTTGAGAAGACTGAGAGGAGATCTCAGGAGATCAGTCCGTATAAATACCTCAAAGATGGGTGCCGAGGGGATGGTGCCAGACTCTTTGCAGTGGTGCCCAGAGACAGGGCAAGGAGCAATGGCCATAAACTAAAGCACAAGAATTTTCTCCTCAACATGACAAAGAACTTCTTTACATTGAGGAGGCCAGAGCACTGGAACAGGTTGCCCAGGGAGGTTGTGGAGTCTCCCCCTCTGGAGGCATTCCAAACCCACCTGGACAAATTCCTCTGTCATCTGCTCCAAGTGACCTGCCTGGGGGGTGATTGGACTGGGTGATCTCCTAGGAAGGGACTAGAGGTCCCTTCCTACTCTAACCATTCTGTGATTCTGTGGTATCTTGGAAATGACTGCAAGTGTGCAAGTGGAGTTGGTCCAACCACCATTACAAAAAGTAAAAAGAAATGTTACTTTTAAATTAAAAGGATATGGATTGGCTATAACATAAGTCAGAATTTGTTAACCAGTCTATTGGGTAATGTTCTGGATTTGATTTTCAGTAAGATTTGAGGGAAAAGTATGGAGAAATAGCTTGTGTTCTCTCATGACCCCTAATTGCAAAGATGAGAGTTCATTAACAAAGATCCACTTCAGTCCTTTGTGGTATGTTCCTTGTTATAAAAGACCACTAAAGACATTGGCTTACAAAACCAGAAAAATGTGTTGAGACAAATTACTTTTTGATTGTCTTGCCCTAAAAGTGAAATGGATATGGTGTGCTCATTTTTGAGTTTTTGCCATGTTACAAAACTGGTAAGGGAAAAGGTATACGTTCATTAAACTTTACCTGGAGCAGTGTCTCTGTTAGCATATCAATCCCTGTGGTAGACCCTTTATATTGCTTTGGAACGTAAAAAATTCCAAAGGTACAAGTTAAAGCAGGCCCCTGACTTAATCCCTGATATTTGTTGAGACCTAATAAATAAAATTTCTGTTTTATTGACTTTTCATTATAAAAGATGCTGCTGAAGGAAATAATGATAGCCAGCCTTTTGATGTCATTGTGTCAAGAACCAACCTGCCTCTGATATTGCTTAAAACCTTTGGTCCTTAATACCTTAGTGAAAAGTTGGACGATATATCAGTTGTCAGAACAAAAATTTCTCGGAGGCTCTAATCCATCTGAACCAATCTGGACATGCTGTACCCAACTGGCAGCTCCCAGCATGAGTTCAGATCAGATGGGTCATGTGAAGGTGGTCAGCTATCACCCAATTGGTATGGCTGGTATGCAGAGCTTTATCCTGGACGTTAGTGATCCTCCCTTTCCAAATACTGCCTTTAGTTCCACACCTGAATCACAGTCTTGTGACCATGGATGAAGGCTATCCAGTACCTTTTAGGTTTATAGTGCTTTGCTATCAAGAGCATCCAGCAAAAAGCCTCCATTGTTAACTCTTCAGTGACCACACATGGGTAAATGTGCCCAGCAGCATGTAGTGGATACATTTGTGCTCCCCAGTACAGCCTCAGCGTTTGAGTGAACAAAGTCACACTCCTTTGGGCCAGAGGACTGTGACAGTCCCCAGCCTTTGTGAAATGTGCCTCACACCCTTCCTGCTGCCCAATGCTGTGACCATCTCACTCCATGTTCCTACAGCTTGTGCAGCAGTTTGTTCAGGGTTACTTCTCTTCACTTACTTCCTTTTTTTTTTCTTTTTTTTTTTTTTTTTTTTCCCCTCCTACAGATGGACAAAAGAGGAAGAAGTCATTAAGAAAGAAACTGGACTCCTTAGGAAAGGAGAAGAACAGAGACAAAGGTAAAATGAGTACATATTTAGTGATCAGGCCTTAGTTTTGCATATGAGATTTCTTTTGTCTGATACATACTTTTTGAAGTAGATTGTTGTTGAGCTGATATACTGTCTAGGTATTTATTTTCAAGCCAAAAAATATGTTTTACCTTTTCTGTTTGACTTTAGTATAGCTCAGACCTCTTCAACTGAAAGGTTTTGGTTTGGTTTTGTTTTTTTTGTTATGTTTTGGGGGTTTTTTTTCCCTGAGGAAAAAAGGAAGACTTAAAGCACTGCATCTTTTCTCAAATGTTTTTTCTCCCCATTTTCACCATCTAGTGCAGAATGTGGTGTGTATAACATGATCCAGTTCTTTATCTGCATTTGTACTCTCAATTTACAAAGCACATAAACCCAGCACTGGCCAAGCAAGTCAGTTGGTGTGTTTTCCTTTCTTTAACCTGAGGAAAATAGCCATTGCTTAAAAAATATAGATGCTTCAGTGCTAGTGATGAGTTGGGTTTTAGTAAACTCCATGTGACATGGATTTACGGATATGGTTGTACTCTTTTGTTTGGACTCTAATCAGCTTTATGGGCTGAGTCCTAATCCAAGACCTGAAGTTGACCTGTAATTCAGAGCCATTTGAACTAAGTCTAAATACTGAGACACTGGAAAGTGTCTGTGAAATTACATGTAGGTAATTGTGCATCTAATTTTGTGTCCACTTGTGGAAAAGAAGTTCTGGAAAAATGTTTGTCAAACTCCTTATTGATACCCACTTTCACAAACATGCAAAAAAATGCAGGAATTTGTGACTGAAGAGTTGACCTGGTTCATCTGATGCCCTCACTTTTAGTCTAGTTTAGCAGAAGAATGGAACTGTAAAATTCAATTGAAAAAATTAACATCTCCATTTCCAAGTTAGTTTAGATAGCTACCAAGAAGAAAATATTTTTCTTCTAATTTATATTTGCTTGATGACTTATAATATATGATTATTATTTTCTTGATTTAAAATTGGTTATGGAAAATATTTGTATTAGTCTGTCTAAAACTGAATGTGCCCTGAGACATTGGTTTGGTATATCCAGTGGCTTCCTGTATTATTACATTGCAAGTACCAAACTTTTCATTTGTTACAAGAATTACTTGATATAACTGAGCCACATGTAGGAGGAGTCATTAAGGAAGAGATTTAATGATTTTATAGCCACCTTTGGGGGAATATCTTTTTTGCACTGTCCTATTAATACATTACATTTGGTTACATTTTAATTGGTCAGTCATTGCGTTGCTGTTTTTTCTGTAGTTATTCCTGCAGATAAGAGTGCAAAGAAACATAGTTCTGTGCAAAACCTGCCCTGCTTTTCAGTGTGTTTGCCAGATATTGGTCTTCATAGGGCCTGTGAGGTGCTCGTCTGCATCAGAAAACACTAACCACATCCTGCTTTTTAAAATGTTTTGTCTCTCACAAGTTTTTGATGTACTGAGAGCTTTCATCTTTCCTCCCATAGGGTTACCATGACTTTGGTAGTCTCTGTTGAAAGTTTCTCTTTAGAAGTTCTTTTGAGAGTTAAAATACATTTTGGCTTTTTTTTCTCACATTTTTTCATGACTGTAGCAGATTTTAACAATGATAAATTGCTTTGATAATTCACCAAAGCCAGAATTTTACTGCATCACCCAAACTTGGTAGATCTTTGCAGTTGCACTTTCAGAACTCCACCAATGCTCTTTGGTGCAGTGCCTTGAGAAGAGTACTTTTGGTGATGGATACAAATCTTATTCCTTAAGAGTTGGTCTTTATTCCACTAAATTCTCTGTTGCCAAAGATCTTTCAAACAATATTTTTTCTTATATTGCCTTGCATTCTTTTGTATTTCCTTACAGCCGTGTTTTATTTCCTCTGACCTTTGTTTCTAATAATTACACAGCTGCACTGGTTGAGCACTTCAAGATATTATTTTCTGCTATTACACTTCTGTTCAGGGATTTTCTTGTGTGTCTGCCTTGCATGGTAGCATTTATACTCCATTCAGTTAGTAGGTTTGGGGATATGATTTTTATTCTGAAGGGCTTTCTGAATGCACTTTGCCTTTTAGGGCTCACTACTTACCACAGTAAAGGTCAGCACTTTGTACTTATCGTTGTTTAAATTTATCTACTTCCTGGTTTTCAGCCTTGCTCATACTATCTGGTTAACTCTACCAAGCATTTCTAGAAATTATTATGCTGATTCTCCTAATTTTAATTCCTTTCTTATTATTATTTGAAATTCAGATGTTTCAAACATATACCTAACTGCTGTTATCCTTTTCCTCCCATCTCTCACTGTCTTATTCCGAGTTATAGAGATGTTTTACATGCACTTTCCACTTTTAAAATATTATAGGAGCACCCTCTTAGAGGAAAATACTTCATCATTTCTCAAACAATAGAATCTGCATTTCTCTCCTTCCTTTAAAAAATACTTGGGTTGGTCAGTAGGGATCCAGGAAATTGGGAGGAGTCACGTTCTGGGGAGGTTGTGTTAGCAGAGTGAAAAGAGAGGCATATCTGCTCTTACTAATTGCCAACAGCAAATGTTAGGTAAAAATATCCTAAATAGCAGCATATGGCATTTTACTTGTCAGGTTTTCTGGCCATGGCTGGTTCTGGTGTACTTTTCTCTGCCCTTCTGAGTTATTAAAGATCATTTGCTACTCAGGTACTTGCTGAGCAGACTCTTAATGCATGCCAGCAGAGGGAATGACCAGCCAGGATTGCTGGTTTGTGCCATGGGGGCCATCAGCCTGGCACAGTGGTTGAAAGGTGGCTGTTCTCCTGTGGGAAGCAGCAGCACCAGCATCTCCTCCAGCCTCAGGAGTTGGGGGGAAAATATTGCCCAGCTTTCAGCTGATGAGTTAGCTCTGGAACAAAAAGTGTAAGGCCTTGTGCTGGTGGTTTCCATAAGGATGTGCCTGCTATGCTCACATCAGAATTGAGCTCCACCACCTTCCCCTGAACAGTGGCCTCCATGAAGTCAGAGTTAGCCTCCCTCAACTTTGTCTTTCACAGCAACTTTTTTTCTGTAAAGAGAGTATCTTCCATCCCTGGGCAGCCGGTCTGAGACATGCACTCCCTGTGAACATGGATGTGCTACACAGAAGGCTGGGAGCACACACCCACCCAGGCAGGTCTCTAGTCCTCATACCTGAAAGGAATGCCTTCTTTCTGTCTATTTTGAGGGGTTTGTGGTGGTTTTTTTTTAGTAACTAGTCCAGCTGCACTGTTGTGAGAAGAAAACAAGAAGACCAGGCCCCAGGATGTTGGAGGGGAAGCAGGGAAGCTGATTACCAGACACTTCATACAGAGGAGATGCAGCTGCCTAAATGCAGATTGCATTTCCATCCCTTCAGCATCACTTTTGTAAACACAGTTGCAGTTGGGAGAGTAATTAATTCCAGGCATTTTGCGTTTTCTCTGTCTCAGCCTGAGAGCCCCCACATACCCAGACAAGTAACAGTTGTTGGTCCTGCCCAGAGTATGTGCTACCTGAAAAGCTCCTTTTGTGAAGACAGACTCCTGAAGGTTAATCCTGACAATCATGCAGCACCATGTGATCATGTGTGCGGGTTGCAGTCAAAGATAACAGGAATATGCCTGGCACAGGAGGCCGCAGAGGTGGAAAGAAAAGACCACCCTGCTGATCACCAGGGATGCACGGTGGAGGGCTCCCTGCAGCTCTGGCCTGACAAACCCTCTGCTTTAGCACAGACATTCACTGGACTGCCCCACAGTGCAGGTTTCTGGGCTTACTATCTCTTACTCTCACCTCTCTCCAAATTGTGCCCAAGACTGTTCTTCCCTACCCACCCCACCAAGCATCTATACTTAAAAGGCATAACCAAAAGGAATGGTACTAATTTTTTTAGGAGATTTAATAACTTGTATTTTAGTCCAGTCTATGGAGTTTTTACTGTCTAAACTTCACATTTTATTTAGATGGATCAGTCAACATGTCTAAGTGAGAGTTTCAGCAACTTGTCAGACTTCTGAAGACCAATAAAGACACTGCAGTGGAATTTAATGCACTTTAAATGAGTTTTGTATCCCTTTGTCCTTTTTTATATCTGTCAACATCTCATTAAAAAGGGAGAAATAGTAAAAGAAGTGTGTTTTCAATTGTTATTACATCTCTGAGTGATTCACCAAAGCAGGATATAGCAAAACTTGCTGCATGTAAACAGACTAAACAGGAGAAAAGCACTCCACCCAGACATTTCAGCAATGTTTTCAGCTTCCATCATTCAAGTGTTTTTGCTTTACCCAGCCTCCTCATTATTAATGGCCATCATGACCCACAATCCTACTGTCTACAAGTGTCTCCAAACATTGGCTTTGGCTGCAGACAAACAGTACTCATGCTGAAGGAGCAGTAACATGTCCATGCTGCTTGGAATAAGACATTCTCAGGATGCTGTGCATGCTGGCAGCTGCATATTGTTCCCATCTGAATTCAGTGCTAATTTTTACAGCAGCAGAAGCAGAGTCTTTTGTCATCCCTTGCCAGTGATATGGGTGTCAGCGTAAGCAGACCTACTTGTAAAGTACACACAGGCATTCCTGGGAGATGGGCCTCCCAGAAATTACTTGTCCTAGAAGATTTTATCAGTAAACCAAGTTCATTTTGCCTTGGTTCCAGAAAACCCCACAGGTTAACAAAGAGACCTGCTCAGAAATAATAATCACTTGTTATGTGATTGCTTGAGTAACTGAGAATCATCCCTTTGCTGACGTTTCTGCGTGGAATGTAGATACTTGGCAGGTTCAGCTGTGAGGCCTTAGCAGAGCTCCTGTGAAAAGAACTTCCTGAGAAAAGGCCTTACTGGTAACTCTGTGGCATATGCAAATCCAGTAGATGTTCAATTTTTCTTTTGTTCAAAATTCTTGAAAATGTCTTTTATGTTTGCTTCCTATTCATGCTCAGTAAATTAAGATGTATTAATTAATGTTTGCATTTTTCTCAGTAATTCAGCCTATCATTGTGTCCATGTGCTTTGGCACAGCCTAAGGAGGGAGTTGAATAAATGAAGTTTCTTTTTTATTGTAGTTTATCAGATTTTTTTTAAAGCCTTTCCACCCCTCAACCATATGCCTTTATAAAAAAACTTTGAATATGTTTCTCATGCTTTCTAGACATAAAAAAAGGGTTTTTTAATCAACATTGTGTCAACTCAAAGTACCAAATAATCTCTTTAATTAAAAAAAAAAACCCTAGACCTACTTCCAGAAAAAAAGCTGAAGTAATTGGGAGGGCCTCATATCACTCCTTGAAGGTCAGTGAGCTCTAAGTATCTGGAGATTTTCAGCCACAGAACTGATGCTGAGAACATTGTCTTATCTCAAATCTTCTGGAGTCACTGCAGCTTTTGAAGAACCTTGAGATGGAGGGAGTTTTGCAATTCCCATTATGGACTGAGGTTTCTGTTTTCCTTGTTTTCTGCTTCCATCACTGCCTCTACAGATCTGAAATAATTGATTTCAGTTAGCAAAACAGAGTTACTCTGTCTGGCTATCTGGGGAGATTGTCTCAAAGACCTCATTTAAATATCTCTTTAAAAGCATGTTATTCTGTGATCTCTATTCCTGTCATTTAAATATATATGGTACAAGCACCTTAGTAAATCTTGGTCATAGGATTTTAGCGACCCAAAAATAGCACTTATGATGTTCTTAAGAAAAAACTCCAAATGGACACTAACCATTCTTACTTTTCACTTTATTAGTATTGAAAGGCTCATTAGAATCTGGAATACAGGCCTCACTGGTTCTTAATAGACTGTTATGTTCTGTGAGATGGAAAGCAGTTTTCACCAGCTGAAACTTCAGAGAAGTCTTTTAAACTGTATTTGGACAGGGTGACATGAGGTCAAGTAAGCTATAACCATGTGGGCCAACATCCTGAATATTATCATTTGATTAGCAAAAAGGAGGATTTGGGATCACTGAAACTCTTATTTTATCTGGCTAGGATTTTTTCTGTGACTTGCTGCTTTTTATTAGAAAATGATGATTTACCATCAAAGAAAGATTTCCTAGGAACATATCAGTTTCAATCAAAATTTTGTTAAGAAACTTGCCTCAGCTGCAAGATTGACTTTCTGGTAAGAGAAACTATGCACTTCTCCAAAATAGTGAATTGTCTCCTTTGCCAGTAAACACTGAAAACTGGAGTGTATTAAAAGTGCTGGCTAAGGATATGAGTCTGTTTCCAAGCTGATTTCCC
The DNA here is from genome assembly GCA_013400435.1 of Pycnonotus jocosus. Lineage (NCBI taxonomy): Eukaryota > Metazoa > Chordata > Aves > Passeriformes > Pycnonotidae > Pycnonotus > Pycnonotus jocosus. The sequence goes on from VWYP01004471.1 coordinate 830,509, forward strand.
AATCTGCCAGGTTGTTCCACATTTTTACGTGATACTTTTTTTAAAATGTCTTTTTAAGCTGTCCAGTCTCCTCATGGAATAAGTGATCAATTTATTCTTGAGTTTGCAGAGAATAACTACCTTAGTAGCTTTGGCACTCACTATGTATACAACAGACCAAGGTTTGAGCCACTCCTTTAAGGTACATTGCTTCATGCAAAAGAAACCTCTCTGACAGAGGGCATTCCCAGCCTACAGCTGTAAAAAGGCAATTTGTCCTCTTGTGAGACCAGAGCCTCAAACCTACACATCTTGTGACCTGAGTTAGTGCCCTTTCTCTCCCATCCATGGTTTGCTAATTACTTGCATGTGAGTACAGCTTTTCTTTTTTAATGAATCTGAAATGTCAGAAGGGCTAACATTCATTCTCATTACCTGTCCAACAAGGAAGTTGTTGGGAGTGAATGCTTCTGCAGAGTGATGGGTAGAACGTGCTCCCTGACACCACAGCCCATGGTGCAAGCACACACACATCTTGGTGGGAACTTGAGGCCATAGACAGTCTGGAGAGGGGGCAGACTTAATTCTCTTAATTTCAACAAATGAGCAAAACATTACTGGGTTTGCCAACTCTTTAACATAATTACCACTGCCAGCCAGCACCACTACCATCTGTATTTAGTCTGAAATTGAGCCAGTTGGTTTTCATCCAGTCCCACGTCTCTGCCAGACACTGAGAAATCGAGGAAGTGGTTCATGTCCTCTGAGACGGCCTACATCAGAGCAGCCTGGTGTACAGGCTCATTGTCCTTTCTCTGGCCCACACTGAGCAAGAGCAATTAAAATCCTGGAATCCCACACCTGAGAGTTTCCAAGAAGGGGCAATGCCTACCTTAAAATGCCAGCCTTCACATACTGAAGTCAGGGAGAGGGTCATTTGAAACTTGTTTAACAAAGCAGTGCTGAGATCTTGTCTCCTGCTGGTCTTGGCCCAGCTGATGTAGGATCAATGGCACCAGCATGCTGATGGGCATCACATGAGTAAATACTGTTGTCCTCTCCCAGTCTGAAGCACAAGAAGCTCTGAGCCAAACCAGAGAAATACACTGTGTTGGCTTTTCTCAGGAAATGTTGTGGAAGGACAAATAAAAAGGGGTGCTGGGAGTAAAACAAAGAACCCTGCTAGACAGCCAGAAGGGGGGACACATTGCATATGTGCATTTCAAATTCATCATCTTAAATGTTCATTGGGAAGATAATTCGGAGCAATTAAAAATTTTAACATTAATACTGTCACAATTTTGTGGACACACTTTGCTGAGTACAGGAGGGAAAGGTCTAACTGAACTCCTGGAACTGGCAATCCCTGCATTGCTTGATATCTGTGTGATGATGTTCTTTCTTGTCCTAAATTAAATGCAGATGGTTTTAGGTGTCATTCTACTCATAGGTCACCTCCAGAGTTGCTTGATATATGAGGCTCTGCTTCCTGATTTAGTTTTGTCTGGCCACCAAAGTTAATTCATGTCTTAACATTTCATGCTTCTAAAGAGCAGGAATGTTTCTACCAAATCAGAACAAAGGGCTGTTATTTCTTTAGTCTGATAGACTAGTAGTGTCCTCATTCAAGATTCTTAAAATATCCTCTTTTTTTCAATGCCTTATTTTAATCCAAATACAGATACAATAGTATAGTTCTTGTGTAAATTTAAGACTATATCTTTGAAGGCTTAGCCTGAGTAGTGAATGTACTTTGAAGCTCCTGCACAGGTGGATTCATACTCTTCTCAACTGTAGGGAAACCTGTGCACATGCTGGGACCCCTTGACTCTGGTGCCCTACAGCGTTTATGAGAAAGGAGCCTGGTGGAGGGATCTGAAACATGAGAGAGAGCTTTGGCACAGTCCAGAGAGGCTCACCAGTCTCAGGATGGTTATCAGAGCTTCTGATGCCCTTCTGCACAATCTACATGTAACCAGAAGTGCCCAACCTCAGTTCCTTTTAGTGGAAGCTAACATTTTAATTACATCTGATCCCAAGTGATTTTCCAAGATTCTCTGCAGTGTATCTTGCATTATGGGACTAGAAATATGATTCAGATACCATGGGCTACAATTACCTGGCACTATTGTTGTTATTATTATTGTGTCCAATACTTGGAATTGGAATTACAATGTATTTAATGGGATTTCAGATTGTTTTTCTTAACAACGTAAGAGTTAATTCTTTTTGTACCAAATAAATAGCAGATGTTTGGTTAACTATCAGGGGTTTGTTGTTGTTGCAGAATTTATTCCCCAGGCTTTTGGAATGCCTTTGTCTCAAGTAATTGCTAATGACCGGGCCTACAAGCTCAAGCAGGACTCTCAGAGAGAAGAGCAAAAAGATGTTTCAGATTTTGTGGCCTTCCTCTTGCCATTCAGCACTAAAAGACAGAACAAAGAACTTTCAAGCAGTAACTCATCTCTCAGCTCAACCTCAGAAACACCGAATGAATCCACTTCTCCCAACACACCTGAGCCAGCGCCACGGGCAAGGAGGCGTGTAAGTACACACACAGCACAGGGGGGTGTGTGACTGTAGGGCCACAGGGTCTGGCTGGACCAGGAAAAAGCTGATGTGTGTGTGGACTGTGGAATACTTTTTGTTCAAATACTGGGGATTTTCAGGTGGAAGTCAGCCTCATCAACACCAGAAAACTCTTTAACTGTAGTGGGAATCTTCTTTTGCTAATGCTGGTGGGAAAAGATCATAGAGACTCTGTGAGTGTGTAACAGATCACAAAGAGGCACAGAGATTATCTAGAAGTCTTCCTGTTTGCTCTCTCTGTCTACCTCCTTCTGTCTAAGTCTTTTAGATTTAACAAATTCTGTCTGTCTCCAACCTAATTTTTTCAGCAGGGAAAGTCTAAACCTATGTGTTTGATATTTATAGGTATACTTATCTTAATCTAGCTCTAACCTGATAATAAGTCTGACTATTAATCCCTATCCTTATATTAATAAAAATCCTCATGGTCTAACCCATATCATATCCTCCATGGTAAGTAAGGAGTTATCAGACTAAATTTGTACCAGAGTCTTTGAAGGATGTTTCTGCATGCAGGCTATGAAGATGCCTTTGACAGCAAAACACAGAGGGGTGGGCTTGGGTTGAATATTAATCTACATGTAAAATCGATGATTTTTTAGCATAAATCTGTTCCTTGTAAGTAAATTTTATACTCTGAATTTTCCAGTTCTACAGTTAGTTTTTTTTTTTCTTTTTTTACTGTGGAATAGAGGTTTTAGACTTTACTGGGTTTTGATTTCATTTGCAATGAAAGGAGAAAAAATTGCATAATAAAATACTTTTAATAAACTCCTTTTAAGAAATCTGAGGTACAAGAACAGACTCTGGAAAAGAAAGTATTTTCTTAAGAACCTTACCTTCTTTCATCCTTAGGATAAAACTTGCTTCATAGAAATTCTCTGTTGGGCTCTTCAAACCAGGGATTAAGAGGGGTAGAACTGGAGTAAATTACAAATTGAGAGAAGGTAGAAGGTGGGTCATGGGGGCTCTTTGTTTGTCTAGCTGCCAGCTGAAGCTTGAAATGTGTGTATTCTGTCTGCAAAACTTAAAGCATGATCTTTGCAGTCTTGTATATGCATTAATGCACATCTTTTGGTCTGTGCAAACCATATGAACAGGCATTTGTGCTCACACAAAAGTGCAAGTTAACTTGACAAAGTGTAAAGCAAAACCCGTGAACTTCTTTCAGAAATTGGCAGTCAGTGACAAAAAATAAAAGTTCACTGTATGTACTCATTGGCTTCAGAACCCTTTTTTCATAGGAGAGAAAGGTAACTCGTGTGTCCAGAGGTGTCTTCTGCTGTTCTTTTCATGAAATGTGATAAGATTTCTGACATGCATTTGACCAGTGAGCAAGCAGAAGAACATGGATCCTTTGGTACATCCATAGAAATCCATCAGGACCAAGTTCCTAGCAGCTGAGGGAGGATTTTGCTTGTTTTGTTTGTTTGGATAGTTGGTTGATTTTAGTTTTGAGGGGTTTTTGTTTGTTTGCTTGTTTGTTTTGTCAATACTGGCACTGCGGCTTTCAGAGTGCAGAATCAGAGCCTTTGGTCCATAGCCATGAGGATGCAGTAGGACATGGTTCACCTACAGAGAAGTAAGAGTAGACTAAGGTGGGCACTATGACATGAGGGAGCTGGCATTTTCTCTAGGGAATTAACTCAGTTAATGAATTTAATGAATTGACAATTATTTAACATTGATATCAACTCATGTCCTATATCTTGTCTGTCTTTATAATTCTGTTTATCAGTGCACTTACTCCTTTGCCCTGAGTTTATTTAGGGGATGATAAGGAAGCCTGTGCGTTTCTTTTATCTCTTGAGCGCCATTGCACTGTTTGTTTTCAACTGACAAATGCTTAGAAAAAAGTTAAAAAATTATTTGTTAGTGCATTGGTTGTATAGAACCAATTTATCACAAAAATGCTGCACAGACACCTGGAGTAGAGTGCTCTTAAACCAGAGGGATTGTTTATCATTGCACCATTCACTTCTTTGCAACTGTGTCATTCACTTTTTTGTGTTTCAGTGAGTCTTCAAACTCAGCTGAGACTTTCAGTAAGAGGTGGAAGGTAATTTTGGTTGCAGAGCTCGTGGTGTGAGTGCCGTGGTTCTCTCTCCTCCAACAGCTTGACAAAAATCACTGTTGCTGCATTTTCTGTGTAAGATTTTTGCCCAGCAGTTGGAAGTTGAGACTTTAACTTCCACTTTTCTTCATGCTTCTGTGTGCTTTGCTTAAGACTTTGCCAGTGTATTTAGATTTTGAACTCGTCATGAGGGAGCAGGGACTGGTATCCATTATGTGCAAAGGTAATGCCTGGTCGATAGAATTTGATTTTCTTTAGTTGCTGGGCACTGCAGTTCAGGTGTCTCACTGTGTGTGTTACTAGACCTGGGGCAGTGGGCAGTGGTGTGCACCTCCTCCTCCTCCACTGCTCCTCAGCAGTCAGGAAGGTCTGTCTGAGCCCAGACTGACAGGTCTGGCTGAGTCTGAGCTGGAGCTGTAGAGTATGTTGGTAATGTTTTCCTCGGCACTTCGTAAAATCAGAGCTGGCCTGGACTTGGTATTGCCAAACAGTGGCTTCAGTTACTGAACTCAAGGACACTCTTCCTAAAGCCAGCTCAGTGTGCTGGTTAATCCACAGCTTTGATAAAATACCCAAGGACCACGTTGAACTGACTGTATTTGCATCTATTTTAGGGATCCGAATCCAATTTAAGTAACTCTGATAACGATTCATGAGGTGAGGATTCTTTGCAGACAGGAAAGGACCAGTGAAGGCAGGGTATAAGAGCAGACACCTGTCACATAGGGGCTGCAGTGGTGAGGGTGGGCTTAGGATTCTCAGTGTCAATTGATTCATTTGATGGTTGGAATGCCAAACTCTTAAATGAAATCAAAATACCGTTCAGTTGGAATTTTACACACATGGATCATAGCCAGAGGTTCTTGTTTGGTTTGGATGGGTTTTTTGTTTGTGTTTTTGTTTCCTGTTGGCAGGAAATGGTAAAAGGAATCAAGCAGATGTACTTTTGAGAGACATCAGAAATAAAGGTCAAAAGTTGCATTCTAAAGGATCTAGTAATTGTTTATAGTAATGTGGGTAAAAATATCTAAAAACTTCACAGTACTTCATTTATACATCTACCATGGGTTACAAGAAACAGAACTATACCTGATAAGATAATAGGTGTGTTTTTTTAAGGTATTATGAACTAGAAATTATCAATGAGTTTGAAATCTCAGTGGATTTTTTGTGAGTTGTGCCTATGAGTTGAAAATCTTCATAAAGTTCAGTTGGCTAGGCTGATGGAACAAAATACTTCTAGAGCTTGAAATTCCCTTGTAAACAATTGTACAATTCTCATTTAATAGATGTAGAGTTCTGACTAGCAGTCTATAAATCACCTGTCAGCAGAACAGTGTGCTTTTAACAAACTACAGTTGTCAGAAAAGTCTCAAGTAGGAATTTACATTTTCTTTATTATTTCTTAGGATGACATGCTGCATCCCTGTACAGAACATTTTAATTTATGGTGAAATTTATGCTTTGTTTCAGAAAGAAAGAAAATAATTTACAACAGATTTTTTTAATAGGAATAAACCTGAATTTTTTCTTTGTGTTTTATTATTATTGTAAGACTATATGTAACCTAGAATGCTTTTGCCTCATAAGTTTAATAAGAATTGAGAGAAATCGTAATTTTGAAGAGGCAGTAATCTTGTGCTTTAAAAAAATAGTCTTGTTTTTCAAGTGTGAAAATTGAAACATGCCATAAACCTCCTGCTGCTTGTGCTGCTTTATCCTTTACAGACTGCTTGAACTTCTGCAGCTTTAATCCAAACCTGGCTTTCAAAGCTTTCATTGGAATTTTAATGATTTTAAAATATTAAGATATGTGAAGTAGAATTATTTAAAAAATATTACTCCTCAACTTCTCTCATGTGTCTTTATTTTGTGATAGAATGGGATTATTTCAAACTCTATAGCTGTATGTGTTTGTGATATTAACTGTATATGGTGTATGCTTGTAAATAATTTTGCATAAATTTCACTGATACAACGGTCCAAGCTACAGGAGAAGTAGGCTGTAAGATTTAAAAATATCTATATATCTCCATGCACATGTATATGGTACTGTTGAGGTGCACCCACAGACCATGATTCTTCCTTGCCCTGCAGGATGTGCAGGCTTACAACAGCAAAAAAAGATGGAGTAAATGAGCGGAGAGCATTTTGGTTTTTCAGTATTTTAATTTGTATTCGCTGTAATATGATAAGAATAATATTGGTGCCGTAGCAATTTTTCCTATCCATTACACTGCTATTATCACTTTGTTAATTTGTAAAAATGTTGTAGCTGATTGTATTTCTATATTAGTTTGTTTCAAATGCAGGTAGGCAAAAGTCTTTGTTGGACATGCTGTGATGCTGAGTCTGCCCCAGCCCTGCTGGTTATTCATGTGTGTGTGTTTTACAGGGCGCGATGTCTGTGGACTCTATTACAGACCTTGATGACAATCACTCAAGATTGTTGGAGGCTCTCCAGCTCTCTTTGCCAGCAGAAGCCCAGAGCAAGAAAGAAAAGGCAAGAGATAAGAAACTAAGCCTGAACCCTATTTACAGGCAGGTTCCCCGGCTTGTAGATAGCTGCTGCCAGCACTTGGAAAAGCATGGTAAGAATATTTTGTTTTCCCAAGAGTGGCAGATGTATTTTTACTATAATATAAATAAATTCCTATTTTGAGAAGGAAGTATTTGCTTCCATTTGTAAGGACATCTTTGAAAGCTAGACATTTTCCCTCCTGTTTTGCCTCTTGCTAAAAATACTGTCTCACAAGTAATTCGTACATGATAACGTACATGATAACTTCCCAAACTGAAGATCTGTGCTACAAGCTTGTAAACTGGCCCTTAGAGCAGAGGGATAGAGGCTTTTCTTGGAGGTCACTCATCTTGTGCTCAGCTCTGCATAAACAGCTCTTCACACCCCACAGGTTTACTTGTACCTTCGGAATAAAAAGTCTGAAATGTGCCAGTCAGTCTGGAGTCATTCTTCACAACCAGTGGATCTCAAAGTGTGAGATGAACTGTTTATACTGTAGTGCAAGACTTTTGATATTTGAAGAGGGGGGCTCAGAATAAGAAAGAATTTCATGCTAAATATATATGAAGCTCCTAGAAGCCTGTTCACTGCAAGGCTTGAAGACTGAATACTCAGTTTGTCTCTGGCTTGATTCTTCCTGACCAGCCTCAGGCTCAGGTCTGCTCTCTCCAAAGAAAATTACACACTCTTGCCTGTATTCTTCTTATGTGCTCATGATTGTCCAGACACAAGCCTCCCACAGCTTTACATAATGCAGAAATAATAGTCAATCTAGGTATCTGCTCACTATCTCTGCCAATGTATCTTAGCCTTGTAAAGTTTTTTAATGATAATTGAGTAACTTGGCCACAACAAGATGAAGCCATCACATGGCCAAATAATCAACAAACCATAAAATAATAATGATTGTAACAGCAGATTATGTATTTGATGCTAATTTCACCAGCAAGAAATCATTTACTAACTCTGAAGGAAAGGCTTTTTTAGATGAGGGACTGCAATTAAAACAATGCTAATCTTCCACAGTTCATAACTGAAAACTATCTTCCTTACAAATGTATCAAGGAACACTGCAAAAGATATTCACTGTTAGTCTTTTACAGAGATTAGATACCATGACTGACAAGCATGGGATGATTAAGTTTGAGATTAATGACTTCCATCCCTTTAGGCAGAGGTAGCTGAGTTTGGAGAACACAAAAGTATCTGAGTCAGCCAAAAAAGCCATCTGGCTGAGTATCATTTGGATACTGTGATTTTATGTCAGTTGATCATCTGTGAATTTTTTTTAATCCTTTTAATGTACTGTCATAACAAAGTTCTTTTCTATATGATGCTCTTTACAAAAGTATTTGCTTTACATTAAGTTTCCTTTTAAAGGAAATTTATGATCTCTTATTGTACATTTTTAAGAGTAAACTATAATATACCACAATGCAATAATCTGATTTAATCTGCTGTCCACAAGACAATCATTGGAACTGAGAGAAATTTAAAGATAGTAGAAGATGGACACTGTAGCAACATCATTCCAGGCTGTATGGTGGACCAAGCTGCTGATTCTGAAAATACCTGTATGCATAAGTCCTTTTTCAGCAACAAATCACTAGCAGTTTCTGATGAATGCTTTAAAGGATAATTTTGAGCATTACATGACAACAAATGGTTATGTGTTTATGAAAGCCCCTTTCCTTGTTCACCTTTCCCATTTTCCCTGGGATCGTGTCCCAGAGGTATAAAGGCCTGGCTTTCTTTAGACCTGCAGTGTAGAACAAACACTACATGTTTGTGTAGGAATGAGTAACCAGCCTGCAAGTTTTGCCCACTGTGTTTATCTCCATCTCAGATGATTCCCTGCCAGTGTTCCTGGGTTTACTAAACGGTAGTCCATCATTGTAATTTTCTGTTAACCATTAAGAGTGAAGATTTAAAAAGAGGTGTTATGTTGGCATAAAATCTAAAAAGCAGAATCCTATCTGAACTTCTCTGATGAAGATCTACAACTCCAAATATTGCTCAAGGTGATACATCTCCAGCAAGCAAGTGTAGCCTAATGGCTGTCAAAAGGCATTACTTTCACAAGGTAATTAAATATCTCCTATATGTCAGTAGAGATTAGAGCTTCAGAGTAGCTCTTGTTAAACTATAAACTTCAAAGCTTATAGATAATTTCATCCCTTTTACAAAAGTGTATAACCATGTAAAAATATACTATGTACACAGATCCTTAAGGCTCTAAAACTTCCACTCACATTTGTTATTGCTAAAGACCATGTCACCTCTCAAATTTTTCTGGTCCTGTTAGTCTGCACGATATGTCTTTTCAAGAACCATATCATAATTTGTTGTATTTGTAGTGGCTTTCTATAGGGCTAGAGGAAGATTTGAACTGTGATCTTATGAAACAGTGGGCAACACCAATTTCCTGATCACTTTCAGTCTAAATGACTAAATGACACTTCTGCACTTGGCCTAAAAGTGCAGCAACAATGCTGCTTTATAGCTTTCCCTCTATATAATAGCTGTTCCTACCTTATAGACTGCACACAAATCCCGGTTGAAGTTCTGCCTCTCATAGTCTGCCTGAGTGCCCTATTTATGTACCTTTGAAGGAGACTCCACTTAGTCTTGACAGGTGCTTTATAGACAGTGTTACCCCAAATACCAACTTCATCCTGTACTCAAAGACACTCAATGCCGCATATTTAGTTGTTTTACTGCCTGTTTCCTTTGATGTCAGTCCTGGAAATTACACCTGCAAACCCTGAGCGTGCCTCAGTCTCTGCATACCTTTGTTCCTCATAGCAGTGGCACTACCAAAGTGACATCACCAGAAATGTCACAGAGATGCCATTTTGCAGATTAAGTGTGATCCTTAAAAACCACAAGGGATGGCTTCTTTATCAGAACCAAGTCTTGCATTAACATGGTAAGTACAAATTTGTGGAGAAATATGTTGCTTTTTAAAAAAAATCCTTTTAAGTACACACATAGGTCAGAATGCTTTCATTCAATACAATTCTCAGGAAAAATTAAGTAATAAAATATTTCTATGATGTGTTACACTTGCAGGTCTCCAGACAGTAGGAATATTCAGAGTTGGAAGCTCAAAAAAGAGAGTAAGACAGGTGAGTGGATATGGATATGTTTTTGTTTCAACAGCTATGATACAAACAAATCTGATTCCTTTTGTTGTGATTTCTTCCCCATCTGTAGTATGGTGAAATTTAGGCTTTCTGGGTCAGTGACTTCACTGGTTTTTTGATGACTCATAAAAGGCCATTTCCAGTATCTTTTACATCTGGCAAAATCCTTGTCAGGTTCTCAGCAGGTTAACAGTCTCTGTATGTTTTGCTCTGCGAAAGTAGCACAGGGTTGGAGATCCAAATAAACTGTGGTGAAGAAATTTTCCAAAGGTCACACTGCAGGGAAAAAAAAATCTTGGCTGTTCGTTTCATCTCAGAAACAGCTGAAGCTCCCAAAGTAAACTCAAACTGTAAATCTTTTTTGGAAAACTCATGGTATGAGAAAACATGCAAGTACAGAACAATCTCTTTGACCCTAAGATCGCTGCTCCTAAATATCACCTTTCTTTTGCCCCTGCTAGACTTCAAGGTCAGAGCAGACCCTTCCAAGTCTTCATCTCAGCCAAATTATGAAAAAAAGCAAAGATAGTGTACAGTTAGGTTCCAGATATAAAGTCAAAGGTGCGTGTTAGCTCCTAGGTATACCTACCTAGATATTGCACTGTTATTCCCAAAAGTTGGGAATACATGTTGAATTAGAACACTAGAGAAGTGTGTTCAGTGTTTGCATGATGCATAAGGAGGGGATAAAAAGTTGCAGCAAAATATCCCTCCCAGGAACTTAAGACCAAAAACATCAAACAGAAAAATAAAAAAAAAAAAGGAAAAGATAGCTGGACTGCATCTGATCCCAGAAGCTATAGTTCTTTGCAAAAAGTTGCAAAAACTTCACAGTGTAATATTTTATCATTCTGGAAAGGTACCTTGAATAGCTAAGCTGAATTGATTTTGGCTGGTAGGACAGTATAACCTACTGAATTGTAGCTCATTCTCCAGCAGTTTCTATTCCTTAGTAGCTGGTGTAACACTAAGCTAAAGAAATATCTGGAGAGGCAGTTTTCAGATCAACACTGAACTAGATAAAGTATTGAAGTTGCATCGTATGTCTGAGGAAAAAGCAGAGAGCTTCTATCACTCATTTGTAAACCAAACCTTACTTTGAACATCAATGTCTTTCACCACTTCTTCTTATATTCTGTTTTCAAAAGGTGAGGAAATAAGGAGATTTGGATATCTATGTTTTTATTACATGGACTAAATTATTGAACTAGGTGAACTGATACATTTCCTTAAACAACAAGGAAGCATCAGCTTGGGCCTTGTAGTTACAGTAATAAATGCTGTCAACATGAACACATGGGAAAGTCTGGATTCAATTAAAATTCCACTCATTTTCTGAACCCAGCACTTCAGATTTTGGTGTGCTTTTGCAGCTGTTCATTAGTTTTTCTTGTGTAGAAAGTAAGCATATTTTGTTTTCCTTCCTTCCCCAGTTAGAAAATGTCCTGTTTTCACTGTAGTTTTTTGCAGTAATTGCATAAGTAAGTAGATGCATTTGCCCAGTGGGGTTTTTGATTGGTGAACAGGAAGAGAAAATCTAGAACATGTGCATCTCTTGCAAACCTTCTCCTTCATGTTCAGTGGGGTGGAGGACAGAGGTTCCCAAAGTCATGTTGGCTCAAGGTGGTAGATCTGGTGCATCAGAATGCCAGGTACCATCCTGTGCCCAGAACAAATGCTCAGGGAGAGCATTGTTGCCAAGGTTGGGGTGGGCAACCCTTGATGCTGGGCCTGGTGACATTGTGGCAGCTTCAACCCTGAGGATGGAGAGTGAAATAGCTGGAGCTCTGCTCTCCTATCCCCTGCTCCAGCACAGTTGTCCTCATCTCTCATATCATAAGATTCAGTGGAGGCTCTGGTAGGTAGTTCACCACCTGCATCTTCCAAAAGTCTGAAAACATTCCATGTGAATGGAGTCTGAAAAACTTAAAGTTGAAGTGTACAATATAGTTTTAACAGCCATGATGCCTGGCCTGAAATGTGGCCCCATCTCACCAAAGCTTCTATGCTATTTTGCTGCTTAAGACATCTCTGTAGGTCTCACAGGATATCAGATCACAAGTGCCATATTCAAGAGTGTAACAGCAGTTCATGATTTAGCCAGCTATTTGGCAAGTTTGAATTCCTGATGCAGTGCTAATCTGTTTCCTCAGCTGCTTTTGGGCACTTAAGTGCAGAAACAATCTTCTGGATTGAGGTAATTTATGGTGCTCCACAGGGATGTTCTGCATTTTTCACCAGTCTGGAGAGCAGAATTAAGCTGGGAATGAAGTCCCAGTCCAGCTGGCACTGGAAAGTCTTTGACCATAAATCAAAGAATAATATTAGATAAAGAACGTATTCTGGTTTTCATAGCATAGTTATTCATTATTATTAATGACTGATATTAATAATGTTAAAAGTAATCCTAATAAATTAGAATGGAGGCTGTGATTTTTAATGAGTACTTGTCACTCCTATTATGAAAGCACAATCTCAACTGAAAATAAAGGATTTTCATGGATAGATTTGCACATGATCAATGATTTGCCACAAATTATCCCAGGCATATAGTTTGCTTGTGACTTGGCTTATTTCCTCTCTTTGGTATGTTTGTAATATTCTGGTGAAGAAACCTGATACCTCAGATTACTTTGTTTATAAAATTTAGCTGTAATCACTCTCTGAGAAGAGAGGTGTGACATTGTGATACCTCATAATGTTAGCAAAGGTACAAATTTTTGCTAGGAAATAGTTTTAAAACCTCTTGACTGTTTTCAAAATGCAAAAAGAGTAAAAGGTGAAGCTGTCAACCTGAGGAAAGTTTTCTTTCAGCTTGTGGTGCTGGAGAATCCCCTCAGAAGGACAGGCTTTTCATATATATTTTTTTTTCATAAGGTATATATATTTTTTATATATATATATATATATAAAGTATATATATACATATACTTTTCATAAGTTATCTCTGATTTGGTAGAGGGTTTTCTTCTGCCTTTGGGAAGTGTGATGTCTTTGAATTATACAGAATTTGTCTAAGGACCAAAGCAGGGAAGAAAAAATAAAGAAAAAATAGCAGTACCTTTAATGATGTTAGCTTGCTGTTTGTGAACTCTGTAATGATTACTTAATGAGTATAACCAAATTAGAAGGCAAAATGAGGTGAGTGTGAAGGAATGTTGTGAAGTCTTGTGAACCTGTCTGCTTGCTACCTGTCTTTACACATAGTCTTAAATTACAAGAGAAATGTGAATTTGGTGGATATCAACATGATCTTACTAATAATGTTTTTCTACAAAATCATGTATGTTACGAAATGCAATTTTAGCTTTTCTGGTTCCAGGGATAATGCAGTAAGGTGATATAAGAGCCTGTCTTATAATTTTCCTTATTCTCTCTGGATTCTGCCCTTGCTATGAATCTTGCATTTCTGCAAAAATTATACTTGGATACATATTTTCATACAAGAGTGTCATATATTAGCTGGAAAAAATTGTATTTTATTACGAACTGGTACAAACCTTAAGTTGTGTATTATGGAATAAGCAGCAATTAGATATGATTTATATCTTTGACCTTACCAAAGACTAGTCATGCTCAATCTTGAAAGTGAAAATGAGTAAATCTGCTTCTTAAAAGATTTTCTGTGTTGGGATGTATTAATTGGGACAATAAGTGACTGTGGTTTTCTCTCATATTTGTTTCCAGTTACGTGAAGAGTTTGACCGAGGTGTAGATGTTGTATTAGATGAAGAGCACAGCATTCATGATGTTGCTGCCTTGTTAAAGGAATTTCTGCGTGACATGCCTGACCCACTTCTTACCAGAGAACTTTATACACCTTTCATCAACACTCTCTGTGAGCTCTACAGCATCTTGATTCATCAATTTTCAAAAGCTAATTTGTTTAAATTCTTTGATCTCTACTAATAGCCTTCTTTTATTTTATTCCTTTAATGCTCTGCCCTTTTTTTTTTCTCCAAATAGTTGTATAATACATTATAAAGTATATAGGATATTCTAATATATGATAGTACATATTATATTATATTATATTATATTATATAGTATATTCTTTACTATAAATTTACTGAAGTATCTTCTTGAGTTTTTTACTGTATAAGTATAATCCAGGAAACTAGAACAAGAAGGATTTCACTTAGTATACGTATTTTTGCATTTGCAACGATGGAATTCATGGTGTCTATTTAAACCTGACTGTCATTGATCCAGTGGTGCCAGCTCACAGACTCCCATTTGAATCCTCCTATCTTAAATTTTTTAGATCTGTCCACTGACCAAAGTTCCAGCTTGGTTTCAAAAATTCAAGTTTCTTCATAGTTGATGGTCTTCAAAGCCATCATATTAATTGTGTTGCCTAATATCCAAGTGCAGACTCTCAGGGATTTAGGAAAAAGTAAAGTTAGACATTTCAAGCTTAAGCATCTGCCTGGTTTATGTTCTTCAGATGCTTTCTAGCCCTCATGTCTGAGATCCTGCCTCTGTCCCACCTTTGTCACTGGCTACCATTTAGAGGGTAGATGGTTCAAGTTGTGATGATAGCAGAACATCCTTTATTTCTCTGGTTGTTTTTCCAATCTCTTGGTACTTCTGCAAGATGAAAAACTGTAAGAAAACTGATTAAAAATGACCGAAGCATAAACCTGACTGGAAGGCTTGACAGCTACAGGTATATACAAGTAGCAATACGTAAATTAATGGAGTAAGTAGAAAAGTAAGGAGAATATTTGAGTCCAGGAACAGTGATGGAGTGTAAAGTATGGATTTTGCTCTCTAACAGGAGAAGAAAAATCCTATGAACTTGTGAGCAAAATGTTGACCAACTAAGGCAAAAATCCCATAGCAGTAGTTCTTATAGTTCTGATGTTTCTTTAGAATTTTCTCTTTTTTTTTTTTCTGATGCTGTAAGGAAAATGATTCTTAAACAAAGTTACTCCTATACTTTGGGTTGGGAACAATATATTTGTTCTGCTTTTAGGTTAGTTGGAGTGATTTTCTTAGAACATATTTTTTCCCCTCTTAGTATTAGAGCCAGATGAGCAGCTCAGCACCTTACAGCTTCTCATTTATCTTCTACCTCCTTGTAACTGCGATACCCTTCACCGGCTGCTGCAGTTCCTCTCCACAGTAGCTGGCCATGCAGAGGACACCAGAGACAAGGATGGCCAAGAGGTGAGTCCTGGTCACTTGTGTCCTTTGATTTTCCTTAATTCATGGTCTGAAAAGAGACTTTTGAAGCCTTGAAGCATACACAATGGTGGCATATCCCTGAAAGATGGAAAGACTTCATCTATTTGCCTGCACTTCTGCCTTTTGTTTACTATGTTTTCAGGGCTGTGAAGGTTTAATTTTTGTATGACTTAATCAGTAAAGCATCTACCACTTCCTTTGGGAGATTCAGTGTACCAGCCTTGCTGTCAAAAACATCTAATGTCATCCATCCTTCCCCCACTGCCTTGTTTTATCCCATTGTATTCTATGGAAAAAAATACTCAGAAAAGGTCAGGCGTTTTTATTTTATTTTCATTATCTGTTGTTGCTTTTTTATCTGGCTTTTGGGCACAGCAGTTCACTTCTTGGTTCTCTTAGCTTCCTTGTGTGCCCTGGGTAGTGAAAAATAAAAAACAGAGGACAGGAACTCCAGCTGTGTCCTTGCAACTGCCAGACCTCATCAGTAGCTGGAGTCAGGGTTCCTCTTTGCCTGTTTTCTTACTGACCTCCTTAACTGTTGCAGTCTGGACCAATTTCAGTGGAGAGTTTGGTGTGCACTCACCCCACAGAGACAAGAATGTCCACAGCTGTGGGGCTGAGCTCTAGCCCTGAGCATTCTCACATCTGCACCTGTGCTCATTCACACTAGAGAAGACCTGAAAATCCAGTGTTCCCCTTTCCTGACAGGGAAGTGCTTGAACCAGTAGGCTGCTGTGCAAAAGGAGGCAACTCTGTTCACTGAATAAAATGGATATAGTCTGTCAGTGCTGACAAAAATATACTGCTTTGTCTGTGGAAGAACTTCTCAGTTCTCTGAACTGCAGTAGAGACTACTTCTGAGACTCTTAGGAAACTCCTTGAAAATTTTGTCTTCCAGATGGAAAATCCTGCTGATTTTGTCAAATTTGAGTGCCTTTGCAATTGTCTGTTTTGAACAATTAGCACTTTGAGACTTACTTTTGCCAAATTTCTGCCTCAAACCCTAACTTGCAGTTATTCCATCTTTACAAGTCCCAACTTCTAGTGATGTGTGTGACTTCAAGGACTATTTCACTTTTAAATCCTCTATAAATGCTATTATTTATGTTCTCAGCAAGGAGATGATAAAAAACGGTATCACTGTGATGGAAAGCATTTAGGAAGAGCAGCCTGTAACAGTTTTACTGTGCTTAAAAACATGTATAAGCCAGCTGAGGTCATGGTCCTACAAAGCGTTCTCTGTTGGTTCAGGAATGTACCCAAGAGGATCTTACTGCAGGGCTAAGGGATGCTGCTTAACAGAGTTGATTTGGCTCAGTCATTGTGCATCAGCTTTGCCACAGGTATTTTGGCAAGGCAAATTTATGTAAGCTAGCTTGAGAGTATTTTAAGCATCAGGAATATTATGTGCAACTAGATACCTTTTATAGATAATACAGTATTCTGCTCACAATTATTTAAGCTATTTATGAAGAATTAAGTGAATAAAGGCATACAGAGCAAGAGAAAGTATTTTATCAGACTGTCTGCTATCACTGGAAGGAAAGAGCCAAGCTTTGGCACACAGGCCCTCTTCTTGATTTCTTTCAACAACCCTTCTCTCGTGAAGATGAAGATGGATGACTAACTTTATTAAAATTACCGGTTCAGTTAATTTCAGTGGAAGTGTTTACAGCATTTTTAAGGATGCCCTGAGGCTGCCCTTAAGAAAAGGCTCACTCCCTGTTTGTACAAACAGCCTGCACATGCAGATCTGGGCACAGCCAGAGGCTGCCCTGGCACACTTGAGGCACTGTGTGTCTGTGCATCCATGGTGGCTCAGATCTCAGACAGAGTTTAAAGAGCAGCTCACCAGAAACACCTGGGTGCTTGGTGGTGTGCAAATAAGAGTGTGCTGTTCTCACAGTTGTGCTGGGATAAGCCCCTAAAGAGTCAGCATGTTTGCCATGACTGCCCATGGACCTGGCTTAGCGCAGATGTTTTTCCAACATCACACACTGCTCCTACCAATAAAAAGACAAGCTTTTTGCTGTCATTTCTGTGCTGTCTAGGTGAGTTATTTAAAAAATAAACCAGGTGTAGTCAGTGCAATTTCAAGTTTGACTATAGTATTTGGTGAATGATCAGCTACCAAAAAAAACCCCTAAAATACTGCTTTGAAATAATCTGTTTTGTACAACTCACTTCTTCAAATTCTATTTTTACTAACTCTTTTTGATGTCTCTTTATATCCTTTTAAAAATTATTAGTTCAAATGACCTCTACTTTTTACTTTACTGAAAGAATAGAAGGGGAAAATAGTAGTCTAATCACAAATATGACAATGAAATTTTTGCTGTAATAATGTATATGACATATTTTTCAGATAATTCCTGTCTAGTCTAATATGTATTCCTAGCCTTTTACTTCATCAAAATTAAGGTTACTGTTGCTTCCTTGAGCACAGTTTTATAAAAGTAGTGAAAAAGGTAAAAACCCCAACAAATTTTTAAAAAGCCACCTAAAAAGTAAACATTTGGCATGTTCTAGAAATAGAGGAAAATACTAATAAAAACAATTATCTCAACAGTTTAAACATGGAAAAGTATTACTGTATATGTTTCAAACCATGAATGCTACTTGAGAAAGGCAGGAGCTTTCAGTATTTAGTCCCAAGAGACAGTAATGTACTGGGATGTTGAAGAAGGAGGGAGGTGTCTCTGAGTTCAGAAGTATGCCACTGTTGAGCTCCCAGGGAATTAAGGGCACAAAACACTTCCACCTTCTACTCCTCTAATCCACTTGAAAATATATCCAGAAAATCTACAGTGCTTGTTGCAGAGATGTTCAAAGCAAGGTGTTTCTAAAAGTTGTTCATTTTTTATTGACAAGCAGCAGGTTTTGGTTTTGATGAATGAAACATCTGCTAAATCAGGGGGGAGATAGAGTGTGTTTGTGTGTGAGTGTGTTTAGATGTGTCTATATACATATCTGTACATATTAGACCCTGTGAGACCCCACCTCATTTTTATTCTCTTTTCTAGATTACTGGGAACAAAATGACATCGCTTAACCTGGCCACCATCTTTGGTCCCAACTTGTTGCACAAGCAGAAATCTACAGACAAAGAATTCTCAGTTCAGAGCTCAGCTCGAGCTGAAGAGAGTACTGCTATCATAGCTGTTGTGCAAAAGATGATTGAAAACTATGAAACCCTTTTCATGGTGGGTGGATATTTTTTCATATTACTTATATACATTTTTAAGTTAAATGAGAAAATACCTTATTGATATTAAAGTAGGTGGGAACAAAATAAACTGCAGAAGCTGCATTAAATTAGGATCAATTATTATTGGTAAAAAAAGAGTAGTCTTCTAGCAAGGAAAATGGTTTGCAGTAAGTAAAAATATTTAAAGTGTGTACTTGTATCTTGCTTAGAATGGTTTTTGTGTAGGTAAAGGTATATTGTTTAGAAGATTGTCTGTGAAAATGAGGGGGTTGGCCATTCAGTTGTATACTGAACAATGTATGGACAAGACTGAAAATGATCTTTCACATCTCAATTCTGGAAGTCAGGAAGACAATTTTTCTACAGGGATTAACAGATCCTTGATTAATTTAAGGAATTGCCTTCCCTACCCAAGACTTTTTTATTGGAGGGATGGACAGGAAGGACAAAGCTTTCTTTCTTAGTTGGTTAGTTTGGTAAAACAAATAAAACTCAGATCTGTGTAGTTCCTGAGTTCCCTTCAGTTCTCTTGCTGAAGCAAGCAAGTTCTTCATAAGGCTGATGGCCTTGGACTTGGGCACGTTGTTTACTTAAGATGAAGCTTAGTTAGATGACATTTCTCATGCCTAACAGTTACCTGAGCAGTTCATTCTGTGGCTTTATCTTACACTCTTTTTGTGTACAAAACTGTAGGTCAGCTCAGCATGACTGGGCTAGCAGAGGCCAGTCAGACCTATCACAGAATCACAGAATGTGTAGGTTGGAAGAGACCTTCAAGATCATCGAGTTCCAACCCAGCCCTATCACCTCAACTAGGTCATGGTATCAAGTACCACATCCAGTTTCCTTTTAAACACATTCAAGGATGGTGACTCCACCACCTCGCCGGGCAGACTATTCCAGTATTTAATCACTCTTTCAGTGAAAAACTTCTTCCTAATATCCAACCTATATTTCCCTTGATGCAGCTTGAGACTGTGTCCTCTCGTTCTGTCTGTTGCTGCCTGGAGAAAGAGACCATCCCCCAGCTGTCTACAGCCACCCTTCAGGAAGCTGTAGAGCGTGATAAGGTCACCTCTGAGTCTCCTTTTCTCCAGGCTAAACAATCCCAGCTCCCTCAGTCGTTCTTCATATGGCTTGTTTTCCAAACCCTTCACCAGCTTTGTTGCCCTTCTCTGGACACGTTCAAGCATCTCAACATCCTTCCTAAACTGAGGGGCCCAGAACTGGACACAATACTCAAGGTGTGGCCTGACCAGTGCCGAGTACAGGGGAAGAATGACCTCCCTGCTCCTGCTGGATACACCGTTCCTGATACAGGCCAGGATGCCATTGGCCTTCTTGGCCGCCTGGGCACACTGCTGGCTCATGTTCAGCCGGCTGCTGACCAGAACCCCCAGGTCCCTTTCAGCCTGGGCACTGTCCAGCCACACTGTCCCCAGCTTGTAACGCTGCAGGGGGTTGTTGTGGCCAAAGTGCAGGACTCGACACTTGGACTCATTAAACTTCATCTTGTTAGACTCTGCCCATTGGCCCAACCGTTCCAGATCTCTCTGCAGAGCCATCCTATCTTCCAGGCGGTCAACACACGCTCCCAGCTTAGTGTCATCCGCAAATTTACTAATGAAGGATTCAATACCCTCATCCATGTCATCAATGAAAATATTGAACAGAGCTGGTCCCAGCACGGACCCCTGAGGAACACCACTGGTGACTGTCCCCAGCTGGATGCAGCACCATTCACCAGCACTCTCTGGGCCCAGCCATGCAGCCAGTGGTGGTCTTCATTATTCTGTCTTCATTTTAGTAAAACTACACATTGTAACAAAACCACTGATCTTGAAAAAAGTGGAAAAAACTTTGGTGGTTGTGTCCTGAGACTAAGCAACACTGTATGTTGCACTGAGGAGATAAGTTCCCAAAACAGAAAGAGCTCTGGAAACCTTCAGCAAAGTGCTTCAGCAAAGCTGTGTGCTGGAGACCTTGTTGGAAGAAGATGAACAACCCTGAACTGTGGGCTGATGGCCACATAGTAAATGGAAGATGTAAATGGAAGATGTTTTTTTTATTTCAACAGGGAGTAGAGCATGAGAAAGCAATCATGAGCCCTGCTTCAGATGTCTTAGCCTCAGCTTAACTTCTTTGTGGTTTTCTTGCCTTTTTTTTTAACTCTTGTACCAATGAGACACTTGCAATCATTTTCTTTTTTGTTTGTGGGGTTTTTTTTAATGTTTTTCACAGCTGGGGAAAATGCTAGGTGCTATTTTTCCTTCCACATCAGGAAAAGAAAGTGACAGAACTGCACTCTTGGGTGAAGGCCTGCTGGCCCCTTGTGTGGATGGCACTATCAAGTTCNATGAGACACTTGCAATCATTTTCTTTTTTGTTTGTTGGGGTTTTTTTTAATGTTTTTCACAGCTGGGGAAAATGCTAGGTGCTATTTTTCCTTCCACATCAGGAAAAGAAAGTGACAGAACTGCACTCTTGGGTGAAGGCCTGCTGGCCCCTTGTGTGGATGGCACGCACTCACAATACTTGAAGTGTTCTTATTGTTGTTTCTCTTTAAGAATTTCTTACAGCACAGACACATAATACTTAAGGCACACATTCTTTCTTTCAATGTGGAAAAGATGGGGCTAAGGTTAGACTAACCTGCATCTGGGCTCTTTGAATTCTGCATTCTATTCTTTCATCTCTTCAGGGCTTCAGCTTTCATCTAGAGGTTAAATGAAGTGTGGGAAAAAATCCCTTTTGTTTTACAGAGTTGTTTTTACTCTTTATATATTTGACACTTATGCTACATTAAAAAAATAACATCTAGATTTAAGCATTCAGCTACAGTTATAACATGGTGTATTAATGCTCAGATGCTTTTGTGTTTGGCTTTTTGTCTTTCTGCTACTTTGATATATGGGGAGGTTACAAAACTGCAGTTGGTTTCAGTATTGAAACTGGAACAGCATTTGTGAACCAAACCCTAGGAAACCAGGATGTGTTGGGATACCCAGACCACAATATCAGAATGATTCTGACATTGATTGGTGAGTCAGAGAGATTCTATTTGTTGGAACAACCCAGGATGTTGACCACCATTTAAACTAAGTAACTGTTGTTAACATCAGTAGCATGCAAAAGTGGATTTCTTATAGAAGATGGAACCATTTCTTATAGAAGATGAACCATGCTTCATTGATGTCAGTGATGATAATCACTTTCAGGTCCCAATCTTGCCCGTTTCAGTGAGTCTTGGGGATGTATTAGAATGTTTCCTGGGGAAGTATAAAGGACTGTTCTTTGCCAGTCTCTGAACTACATCCAGCTGCTGAATGAAGGAGGCACAGCTCAACCACCCTTCATTTTTGACTTGGCTTTGACTTGGCATGAAGGATGGAGAACAGCAGCTTGTTCATGTATTTCATCTCCTACAGTCCAAATCCAGCCCTGCTGCAAAGAAGTGCTACAGAGTGTATGAAATTTCATATTTTTACAGTTAGAGGCTACTGTGGCCTTGTCACTCTGGAGGCAGCCATACACTGCCATTCTGTGCCACACCAGTGGCAAGGGACAGCACAAAGGAGACACTTCAAGGGTCCCTCCACCCTTCTGTGTCTCAACAGCTGTGACTCTCACATAGCACCCAACGCCAGAATCTCAGAATATCTGGTACTCTGCTGAAGTCCTGACAACCCTAGAGGCCTCTGATATGTCCCTGATATGTCCCAGCTCCTCCAGAGCTGCTATTTCAGCAGTGCCTTGGCTTCCCTTCTGTCCCAAATTTAAAGTTCTCATCCATCTGCTTATGTGCAATTACCAGTGTAACAATTAATTCAGTAATATGGTGACATCTCCCTGAGGTACTGATATTGTAGTTCTCTGTAAGTGTAAGTTTACAATTACATGCATATAATTTCTACACTTGCCAAGTTACTGAACTAAACTGAAGAAAGTTGCTGCACAGGAGGAAGCCCTAAACCCAGTAGGTAGCTAGCAAGGAGACCATCAGTATCTAATCTCAACCTAATTGCAGATTCATTCTGGTAAAAGTCCTATGAATCAGTAGAACTGTTAAGTTTGGGTTTCACAGAAGCTTTCTGTTGGAACCAAACTTCTGGTGGAACTTTTGCAGACTTGTTTTGATGGAATGAAAGACTGATTTTTTTTTTTTTTATATGGCAAGATATGGTTTTATTTTTTTGACAAAATTCTCTCAGTAGTTTCTTACAAGTTACTTGATTTAAACTTGAGTAGTAAGTTACAGAAAAAATGTGTGGATTCTGTTTTACCATGGAACTTTATCTGGAGTTCCTTCTAGTGTATAGAAAGGCTGTCTAAATGGAGAAGTTACAGTACACCAGGTTTCCAAAAATTATATTACTATAAAAAAAATTGTTTGAAGACTAGTGTATCAGTCACCATCAGTAAGATATTTTTCCAGTTCAGAGACTGAATACAATTTTTAAAAAAATGAGTATATGGTTACACAAGTTATTAATAGATATTTTGGATCAGTTTGAATTAAATTATTCAAATCTTGATTTATTTTCTAATTATTTCCTTATTTTAACTTTTATGTAACTAGACTCCATAAATACTTCCCAAAATGAGATATTTCTCTGGGGAATGTGTTAGTAATTCTGTTCCTATTTCCCAGGAAATACCAGAGGGAACAAATGGTCCATGAAGTGTGACTTGAAGGTCAAAAGATTCAGGCTCTGACAAATTGCATCCAGAAACATGTATTGCCTAGCTGATGACCCCTTGCTGAGATTGTCTTGCATCGAGTTCCATCTGTCATGAGTGAACCTGGGCTGTTCAAGTTTCTTGGATGGTTTCATCTGTTTCAGGGTTTTGAAGTTGTGATGTGGACAAAGCAGACAAACTCACTTGAAGGTTGATAAGACTTGTGTATAATGCAGTTGGAAGCACAAATTTTACTTGTGCAGGTTTTGGGGTGCCATTTCTGCTACCTGCCCAGGAGACGTTGCTTCATCCTGCAGGATCTAAAGCTATCAAGGGTTTTGAAGGTTCATACCCATACAAAGTGCAAAGAGAAAGTTAGCAAATCAGAAGGCCAAACTCCAAAGAAGGTGACACACATTCAGACTAAGCCTGTTGGTCAGAGTGGCTGGAGAGATGGAGATTTGTAAATGTCCTCAGATCTTTGAAGGCTGATGTAAAGTGAGAACCTTAAACTGGAGCTTTTGAGATTGTGATTCATAAGTAATCCCACTGTTATTTCCAGATATAATAACCAACTGGATACCAACCAGTTATTCAGCAGTAATCAGCACTGAACATTGTACAAAGTGATCTTCAGTCCTACTTCATCTGTTGTTACACGAAATTTCTCTTCTAAGTGAAAGCTTCTGAATATTTTATATACTGTCTGTAAATGTACTTGTACTTGGTCATTTAGATTAAGCATAGCACCAAAATTAATGTATTTGAAAGGATATTAACCTCCAACTAAGTGTTGTTTTGTCTTCGCAGGTTTCTCCTGATTTACAGAATGAAGTGCTTATTAGCTTACTAGAGACTGACCCAGATGTTGTAGACTATTTGCTGAGGAGGAAAGCTTCCCAGTCATCGTGAGTAATCTGTTTTTTCATCATCCCTTTTTCTGCTGGGAATTTCTATCTCCCACTGGAAGTGTCCAAAAGGTTCTAGTTTTCCACAGCTCTTCTGCACTGTCTACAGTGGAGTAGAAATATCCTCCCTATTACATAGACTCTGCCAAAGAAATTATGACTCTTGTACAGCGTTTTCTAAAGACAAAACTTGTTTCCCTGATTCAGAGGAAAGATTGTGTTCTGCTGCAGAGAACAGAATGACATGTACATAAAAATATTCAGTGCACTATTATCTGACAGGATGTATTTTAGTCATCTGCTGGTTCATGTCTTGGGTTTATTGTAGTCTTCAGTAACAGGAAGCATGTATTCCACTATCCTTGAAGCACACCCTAGAGTGCCTTAACACCGTCACAGCAAGCCGCTTCACCACTCTGTCATTCTTTCCCTATCCTGTACATGTAGGACATTGTGAACAAGCCAACTGCCACAACAGCACCCCTATGGAGACTTTGGATATTGTTTAATTGTATGCTCTGTGAAAGATCTGAAGAGAAAAAAATCACACTGGTGACTATAGCAGTTATGAAACATAACATATTCTGATCTTGTGTATGGTGTATATATGCCTGCACCTTTGTGCCTTAATGCTGTGAGTCTGTACATTCAGATTAACAGGATTCCTGGCTTTCTCATGGGACCACACAGTCATTGTCTTTATTCTAGTGAATCCCAATAAGACAGACCCAAAAATCACAAAATTCGACAGACTTGCTTTAAGTAATTTTTAAGAGGGTTTCTAGACTCTAAACTCTCTGGGACATGTTGGACTTTGTCTTCCTGTGTTTGTGGGAAATGCCTGGTGCATTCAGAATATAATTAAAATTGAATTTGTACAATCAGTTAGCTATGATTTTTTTTCTCTCCCTCTTAACATTGTATAGTTGGAGGTAATGTAATAGTGTGCCTGGTTTCAAAGGAGGAGATCTACAAGAAATAGTGTAACTAACACCTTCAGGAAAAAGCTTTCTTTAACTATAAGATTTGGAAACAAAAATATGTGCAGAATATATTGAGTTGTAAAGGATCTTGTTAGTTTGCTAACTTAACCACATTAAATTATCACAAATCATCTGGTTTGGGGTAATTTGTGTGAAATATTTTCACCTAGTTTGTCTGACTGACAAGTAACCATGCATATATTTAGATCACAGTAAGTGCAGGATAGTTAGAGGTACATGAGCTGTCTTTTAGACTTGTTTCACATTTGCCAGAAGCCAAGACTACAATTAGGACAGACACTACAAATCACATGACATAAGGTAGTGTGTAGAGACTTCTTCCTTTCAGCCCTTAGTTTGGAATGATCATAGTATTTCTAACTCAAGCTAATAAAAATGTCACCATCTATATGATAAAAGGACAGCAAATTGTATCTCATATGTGACTGCACATACCAATTGTGCATAAGTTAGTCACAAACCACTGTGGATGTAACAGGTATTTGTTAGATCCTGTTTCCTTAATTGGCTTTCCTATGAACTTCCTTACTTTAGCCAGCAGGCACAGCTACAGGAGAAGATGCATCTTTTCTGGAAAGCTGGTCACAACTGACAAAAGGCTTTTGTAAGGAGTTATTCTGAAGCCAAACAGGAGCATATAGCTACAGTAGTGCTAATTTATTGTGTTGTCAGTAACAGGCAGATGAAATATCACTGAGATAGGAAAAAATTACTGTCATTTTTTTTCTACTCTGCTGTCATGTAAGCAATTTACTTTTAATGTTAATGAGATATGTTTTCACTGTAGTTGCAACTTGTTGGTTGAGATATTCCAGGCAATTAGAGAGAATGTTGCTTAGTGTTATTGCTAGGAGTGTGATGCTCTTAAGAGATTAATGTATTTCACAACATAATCTCAATTTTGAGGCTACAAATGTGTTGCTTATTTTTCCTATAAGAAATGTGAGACAGCAGATAACAAGGAGATGTTTGTCTTGATTTCATAGAAATGAGCCTCCAAATTACATCTTTATTACTCTTGGAAATTGCCTGGTCACATACTCAAAATACAAATGTGGATCTGTGGAACAAAAAACTTTATATATTCTTGAGACAGTCTTCATCAGAAGAGCTAATGGACTGTATAGAGTATAAAATCAACTTCAAGATTTTAATGTCACATTAATTGCTTTGAAGGTCCTGTTTTGCAATTGCCCTCACATTTCTGCTCTTGCTGTCATTATAAATGCTTTCTTGGCTCTGATCTAACAGAGAAAACACAATCTCTTTTCCTCCCTAGAGGAGGACAAATCAGATGTTTCTCATCTTTCAGTTCCCTTAAGAGCTGAGCATTGTGAACAGTGTGTCAGGGAATTTATGGAAGTTGTTCATGGTAAAGTGCTAATTACAAATGGCAGCAATTGTGAAGTGTGCTTTTGCAGGTGACTTCCCAGTTCTTTGTATGTTGGCTTGATGACAATGGAATTTGGGTTTACAACTGTAAGATGAAACATATTTAAACTAACAAAAAATAAACTCTATTTCTTATGGTTATTTATTGCTTATCATGGTTAGTAGTCCTTTCAGAGTGAGTAAGTTTCAAAGTTACAGCATTTTTGGATTATGATAATGAGTTTTAATCCATCCTGATCTGTGACACAAAGATGAAGCCATACAACAGGTTATACAGTATGTGTAAATGCAGTTTTTAAAGCTGCAGAGGCTCCTTGAAACATTGAGTCCTCTACCCTGTTACATTAGCAACCACATCATAATCCCACAGTAATCTGCCTTGTTGGTAGCACCTGTGTTACTCAAATATGTGTGGAAATTAGTACTGTGGGCTGCCAAGACATCACACTCCATATGATTTGCCTCTTGAAGGCGTAATTGTTTTCCTACTCAGAAGCTTTAAATTATCACAGAAGAAGGTTTCTGCCAGAAACAGAAATGGATTTCCTGTTTTGATAACCTTGATGCTAGTAGAAAAGTAGGAATATCCTCAGTAGAAGCAATTATTGTGATTTCCAGTTCACCCATGCAAATGGCCTCTGGTGGACAGCATCAGTTCATAGAAAGATGCCTGTTGTTTTGGAATCTGAAACTGTATTTTTAAATTCATGTGGCATATGTTCCTTCTGCTGCTTTCAAATCTTCCCGTTGGTACTTAGCCACTTTTAAAATCTTTTCCTTAATCTAGTACATAACCTCTGGAAAATACTTTACTTGCCTTCCCATTTCTCACATTTGATTGAACATAATCATCTATTATTCTTTGTGGGGACCATAATCTGCCCTTCTTCATATATTGCACACAGAGTTGTAGGCTTCTTGAACAGTATTTTTGTTTGTCTTCCAGTTTATTTTTTCCCTGGTGAGTGGGTAGAAAATCTCAGTGTCCTAGGGAAGAATTTTGAATTGTAGTAAACATCCATTTGCTGATGAACTCAAACAGTAAATCAAACAAATGCAAAACTTGAATTTTAAGGGATTTGTGAGAATTTCTTCTTTATTTGT
This sequence comes from Pycnonotus jocosus, assembly GCA_013400435.1. Classification (NCBI taxonomy): domain Eukaryota; kingdom Metazoa; phylum Chordata; class Aves; order Passeriformes; family Pycnonotidae; genus Pycnonotus; species Pycnonotus jocosus. The sequence continues at coordinate 858,304 of VWYP01004471.1, forward strand.
AAAGGAGCAAACCAAAGTCTTCTTGCAAGTTGTTTTATTTTTTTTTTTGTGAAGTAAAGCTGCAAACATATGAGTTCAATTTCCCTCTTTTAAGTATTTAATCCATTTTGATGGTTTCCTATAGTAATATTAACAGAGTCCACAGCAGTTCCTTTGATTTTTTAAGCCTAAACAACTTTGAAAGTGATGTTTTACATATATGTAAAAAATAGTATGGACTTATCAGCCAAAACTGTAAATCAGTTTACAAACTTGAATGTCTGAATATTTCGAAAAATTTGCAAGTTTCCACTCAGGTAAATTTTTAGCAGGAGCTCTGTCTTAAGAAGAGGTAGACTATAACAGATCACTCAAGGTAAGACATGAAATCAGTGTTTCAACAAAGCTCAAGTTTATGTTCCCACGTTCTTCCATTTCCATTTCCCTTATTCCTTGTGTTACCTTGCCGTGGCTAAGTGCTGGTTTGCCTCTGTCTTTGCCCTGTGCGGCACAGTTATGTTTTGATGCTGCAAAGATTTATGCGCAATGAACGTGTTTAGCTGACATTCAGTCTAGAAGGCTGGAAAGAAGGATGTTTGGTCATAGGAAACCCGCAGGTACCAACATTTCTCCCCTTTCCTAAGAGGTCCTTCTAGTTTTTCTGAAAATGCCAAGACATTGCTTAAGTCTCATATCACTGCACAAGGGTTTTTAGGACCTAAGAGGACAGAAAGAAAGAAGCATGTGGCAAAGAAAGAGAAAAAAGTTTTGTGATAGAATTATACGTACTTAAAAAACAATAGTTCTTCAGTGTGTGTCTGTTTGTAGACTCATTTACATTGGACTCACGTTCAGATAAGAAGTTGAGATGAGAAGTTAGGTAATTGAGACTTTCTTGGGGTTTTTGGGGTTTTTTTAATGACTCCCCAGCATTACCATGCTGCTCTGGGATGCTTGTGACAGAGCAGCCTTGCCAGATGGCAGCTCTGTTTTTTGAGTTTGCCTCAGTTTAACTCCAGCCATGGTTTTGTCACTGAGAGTTGCTGAGGAGTAACATTATTTAATTAATTCCCAACACCTTATCTTTGCTTTCATACTGAAAAAACATAAGAATACTGAATAACATAATAATCATGCTGTTGATTGTATATATTTTATTTTTGGGACATGTGATATGTAAATCAGCTGGGGAAAAAACAGCAGCTTGAAAGTGGTGTTTTGTCATTATTTCTGTATTAATATTCACTGTGCTGTGGCTAGCTGTGTGTTTTCTTTATTTTCTTTCTTCAGTTTTATCTTATTTGTCTGGAAAGAGGGTTACTGTTCCATAGTGAGAAATGAGTTTTGGCTGCTCACCATGTTCAAGCTGTCTTTGGATTTGACTATGAGAAGGGGTGGCCATTTTCAGACATTTACAGGAATGAGCTTCAGTTGTGTCACGTTTAATTAGAACAGATGTTAACGAGAGGTCCCTGAAAGAAGTGTTTGACTCCAGAGAAGTGAAAGATAAAGATCTATGAAACAAAGGTGCAGAGAAATGAAAAATGAGTAACAGAAATATGTTAGCAAGGAACAACAGGAAAAAGTTGTTTATTTACAGAGTAGATCTACATGTTCTTTGTGATATTCAGTGACTCACAGCCTGCCTCCAGCCTGCATAGCAAAGAGTGACAGTTCAAGAAATCTCCATCAATATTCCCAGCACATTTCAAAAACTAGTTATCTCTGACCTTTGGCTGTGCTTAGGTGGGAGTTGTATTTGCCTTTTCTTGGCAAAATTAAAGGCAGTTCATGTTGTTGGTGGCGTGAAGGTGAAAAAGTAAAAGAAGATGTAGAAGGTATCAGCAGAACCAGTTGTTTGGTGCCTCAGTCATAAATACATCTGTTTGTCCCCTGTAGAATATTTACTTCTAATGTCTATAGAAGAGGATCATTCTCATAGTGTGAAAGGCAAGCTAAGTGCTTGATTTCTCTATGTAAAACATTCACAATACAAGAATTTATTTTAGCCTACTGCTTAGCATCAAACTAATCTTCCCTATCATGCCTTCAGCTTTATTGTTGCCACAAGCTACATTGTCAAGGTAACATAAGGAATTGATTCACTGCTTAGTTTCCTCTGGTTTACTGTACAGTTGTGTGGGGTTTTTGTTGTTTTCTTTCTTGACAGTAACATCTTTTGATTTTGAGTGGCCTCTGCTGGCCACTTCATGGCAAAAGTTTTACTCATGGAAAATCCACCTCAGTAACTGTTTCTGAAGTGTTTTCATTTCAGCAGCTGTGACCATTCTCATGTATTTGATTTTATCTGTATGATCATAGATTCACAGAATGGTTGGGTTGGAAGGGACCTTAAAAGTAATTTAGTTCCAAATCCCCTGCCATGGCCAAGAACACCTTTCACTAGACCAGATTTTCCAGAGCCCCATCCAACCTGGCCTTGATGTCAAACTGCACCTGTAACTGTGAACATGGGGCATTTTTTTATTAACAGTAGTTTATTCATCAAAATTTCTCAGGAGCCCCGAGATGCTGCGGTCAGAAGGTTCCTACTCCACAGGAGAAAGACATTCTTCCACAGACTCCAACAAAGCTTCCAGTGGTGATGTGTCCCCTTACGACAACAACTCCCCGGTGCTGTCTGAGCGCTCGCTGGTGGCGACGCAAGAGGAAGTTTTCCGCAGCCCAGATAAGCTGTACAAGGTACCCGAGCAGTACACACTGGTTGGACACTTGCAAACCAAGCCAAAGGAGAATTCTACTGCATCACAGGCTGGAAAAGGTATAGTGCATCCCGCTTGTGCTCCTCCTCCGTGACTGATGGGGATTCCTGAAATAATTGAAAGTGCCAGATTTGTATTATCAGCTACCAGGATTTGAGGAGCAATAGTGTAAATAACCTTACAAAAAATGACAGACTAATACTCTTTTTTTTGTATTGAGCCCAAAAAGATCTGTGCTAAGTCCTTTGCATTAGCTCAGCCAACTGTCAAGGATGCTTCTCGTATGGCACTTCTCAAAACTTGGAGATATTATTTAGGAAAACAGATGTCTAATTTTTCAGCCTGTCTGTGACAGCATGGTGAAGTCTAGTCCTGATCCATGAGACTGTAATACCTACAAGGTTATGGTTCAGGCTTTGGAAAAAGCTGAGATTTTAAGATTTCAGGCACAAACTTTCTCCAGTTGTAAAGAATGACCTCAACACCCTCTCACTGCAAAATGTAGCTGAGCTGCACAGATTTACACCTGCAGCCAATTACATACCCAGCAATACTAGTGCAGGGATCCATTATTTCCATAGCTATCTGGGGAGTGCTTACCTGAATGATATCTTTGGTAAAGAACTGTGGGGTTTTTAAACTAATAGCGCACCAGCACTTCAAGATGCTTTTCATATAAATATATATATATTTAAAAATATCATCCATGAAATTTACACTTAGTGAGCCAAACTTTAAGAACTTTCAATGCTTAGGAAAGTACATAACTGTTTGGTGGTATTTTTTAAAATCACTTAATTTCAGATGTACTGCCTAGGCACTTAATTCCCTTTGGAATTAATGAGATTTAGACTAATATCTCAATTATATGCTTTATAAATGCCAGTTGGAATTTATCTTCTGTATTCAACATCTAAATCTCTGAACAGGTTTAAGAATTTGGTCAGATTTCTATTAAGTTGTGAACAGGAAATTACATGAAGTTTTATCGTATTAACCATCTTTTGGACTTTAATATGCATCACAAAGATACTGGACCATGACAAATTAGGAAATTCCTCTAGTGTAATCAGAAAATGGCATTAAACTGTTTATAACCCAGAATTTCATTAAATTTTTGTTCTGTGGCTGCACTTCTGGTTAAAATGGGCAGCATCCTTGGGTTGATAGAGCACCCCTGGGGCTGCCTGAGCGAGCATTGCCAGAAACTACGTTTTGTGGACCAAATCCTCCCCAGAGAATTGTGCAAATTCTCTGACTTCAGTAAGGCAGAGGACTTGAGGACTCAGCAATCACAGGCACCCTGCCCATACAGAGCTCACTGAATCCCTTGCAGGATCTGATCTTGAAACAAGGAGCTGTAAGCAAATACATAGAATCATAGAATGTCAAGGGTTGAAATGGACCATAAAGATCATCAGTCCCAACACCCCCTACCATGGGCAGGGACACCTCCCATTAGATCAGATTCCTCAAGGCCTTATCCAGCCTGGCTTTGAACACTGCCAGGGTTGGTGCATCCAAAACCTTCCTGGGCAACCTGTTCCAGTGCTTCACCACCCTCACAGTAAAAAATTTTTTCCTAATGCCTAATGTGAATTTCCCCACTTTCAATTTGCACCCATTACTCCTTGTCCTATCACTATAGTTCCTGATGGGGAGTCCCTTGTTGGCTTCCCTGTTGGCCCCCTTCAGATACTGAACGCTATTACAAGGTCTCTGGACAACTTTCTCTTCTCCAGGCTGAGCAGCCCCAGTTTTCTCAGCCTGTGTTTGTAGACAAGGTGCTCCAGTCCTCCTACCAGCTTCATAGCTCTCCTCTGGATTTTTTTCTCAAGTTCCATGTCCTTATGTTGGGCTCACCAGAACTGTGCACAGTACTCCAGATGGGGGTCCACATATGAGATGCTCACGTTAGGTACACAGTGAAGGTGCTGCTGGATGTTAATGACTCTGATACATTACAAAAGGTTTTACCTTTCTATTTGTATATTTCTAAATAATGTCTTGAAGAGGATTGATTCATCATCTTTTCCCTGCTCTTACTGGTGTTTAGATGTTTCTGAAGATCATTTTGATATCTGGGGCACTTGGCATTCAACACTGAAAAGTGGCTGCAAAGATCCAGTAATCACAGGTCAGTAATTTCTCAATTTTAAAGCCCAAATCTAGCAAAGAAAAATCCAATTTCTTGTTTTCAAGAAATCACAGTGAAACCAGTAGGAGAATTCACATTGTCCAGAGCTGGACTTTTAAAAGGTGACTCTTGAGTAGAATACAGAGGAGCACAGTGGTTATACTTTTCTATATTCAGTGGAATACAGAAAAAAGCAACATTTCAAGCTATCAAATATAATTTAAAAAGTCGTTGTAAAATTGCTTCAAGAAATAGTTTTAAATTCTTCTAGAATTCATAGAATCATAGAACCATAGAGTGATAAGGGTTGGAAGGCACCTTAATGTTCATGTAATCCTGACTCCTCTCACTTGGGCAGGGACACTTCCAACTAAACTGGGCTGCTCAAGGCCTTGAACACTGCCAGGGTTGGGGCATCCTCAGCCTCTCTGAGCAACCATTGTTTAACCACCTTCACAGTAAAAATGTCTTTCTCATATCTAACCTGAATTTCTCCTCTCAGTTTGTACCCATTACTCCTTGTGCTATCACTACAGTTCCCGATGGAGAGTCCCTTTCTGGTTTCCCTGTCAGCCTACTTCAGATACTGAAAGGTGCTGTGAGGTTTCCCTGCAATCTTCTCTTCTCTAGGCTGAACAGCCCCAACTTTCTCAGTCTGTCTCAGCCCCCGTCCCTCTCCTACAGTGTGGTACAAGGGAAGAGCAGTAGCTTGTTAAATGCCACGAGTGGTTCTGCAGGCTCACGTTGTGTTTCTGACTCTGCCCCCAGGTTCTTACGGGAACATTTATGAGAGCAGCTTGGTGCGGCCCGGACAGTGCTCCCTTTCCCAGGGGAACCTCGCCGTGTATTCCCCCCGATGGCAGGGCAGCTCGTCGGAGCTGGACAGCGGCAGGCAGGTGATGCGGAGGAGCCAGACGACAGCCGCCATTCCCGAGTGTCAGCTGCAGCCCGCGGTGTCCCGGCTGTGCAGTGACCCGCGCGGTGAAGCTGGCTGCAGGGCTGCAGACCTGTCTCACTCCAGGTCGGAGCAGCTCTTGACTTTAAGCAGTGTGGAGGACCTCAGTGAGCACGACTCCAACGCGGGTTGTTTGCAAAGCACAGCCAAGCCCTGCTTCAGGAAGGAGCGGCCACCGCCCCCTTACCCAGGCCCGGCAAAAACAAGCTCTGCGTTGCCGCAGCGGTCGAGTGTTTCTTCAACGCTGCACTCTTTGTGCAGACTTCAACGCCCAGAAAAAAGTTCAGGGCCGAGGGCAGCTGGAGGGGCACCAGGCAGAGCCCCTGACCAGGCCACCTCCAGGCAGGAGCAGCCGGCCCCACACACGCAAGTGGGTCACAACTATTCCACAGCACCTCACAGCCAGAACAGTAAAAGCGTTTCAGAGGCGGACTGGAATGAGTGGCAAAGGGAGAGGTGGCAGATTTGGGAGCTGTTATCAGCTGATAACCCTGATGCCCTCCCAGAAACCCTGGTATGATCTGACTCCGTGGAACTGCCGCTCGTACCCATGCCTCCGTCTCATGGGGAAGCAACGGTGACATTGGAAAACAGGGGGGCTTGTTTATTTTATACCAACTGAATTGCATATACTTTTTCAAAACTTTGTTCACTTTAATTTCTCAACAGCACTGTCAAACAGTTAATTTACAGATGCAGTATGCTCCTGTTTTTCAGCAAGCTTTTGAGAAAAAACAAGGTGAAAACTTTAGTTTAATAACTCTGTATGCATATGCTGTGTATAAGATAAAACTATTGCTTTGATGTTGCTAAAAATGTATTTATATATCTGCAGTTTTGATGATTGTATATTCTGTAATGGGTATTGTATGATAATCATGTTATGTTTTCATATACAGATGTCAATCAATCATGACTGCTTTTTTAAAAAAATCACTGCACTTACATTACCATGAAATGCATTGGAATTCTATAGAAAGTGCACAAGCTGGTTTCTGTGCTTATATATATATTAAAAAAGAAGCTGTTAAAGGGGAAAGTTGTACTTCTTTTCACTGCCTTTTAAAAAACACTAAAATAAAGTGGAACATGAAAAGCCATATATTTTATAAGGGTAGTAGTGAGCTTAGAGGGGGAAATACAAAATATTTTTTTTCTTATACATATGTTTGCAAAAAAATTTAAAATTTGACACAAGATTGTAAAAGTATTTTTTTAGATTCTGGTAGGAAGCAGCTCAGAGAATCTAAGAACCACATTGTGCCTAAACCAATGAAGTATGTAGTGCAAAGTCTGCCCTCCAATTCTAAAGGAAAACCAATGTTATATATGCAGGATATAATATATATATTTATAAATGTATGATTTTATGTATTGTTTTAAAACAATAAACTGGAATCCAAATTTTAGAAAACCAAACCTAATAAATTGAGATGCGTAACACTGAGAAAGAATATGGTTTTTCCTTTGAGATAACAAAGCTCCACCATTAAGAAAGTTAGAGAAAGGAAAAAAATGCAGACAGACACATGAAAGGGAATCAAGTAGAGTTTCAGAAATGAACATGACATTTGAAGAAGCTCACAACTGTGTTTCTATAAATATTGTGCCAAAGCCTGGGTCAGTCACTCCTCCTCGGTAGCTGTATGTTGCGTTTTGTTAAATGTTGCTGTTCTGTACACGTTGTTTTTCAGCTGCAGAGCCGATTGTGGGCAGCGGGTGGCAATACACTGCAGCGTTCCAGAGAAATTCCTTCTGAGCACTGCGTAAGGGAAAGTGTATCATATCAAAAGAATTTTATAAAACATATTAGTCTTAATTTTAATGAAGACTTATTCAGTGATGTTGTCTTTAAGTTCTATCTTGTGCCATAATGACAGAATAAAAGCTAAGTAAAACAATGAGCATATTTTTTGCTCCTTTTTTGTTTTTTGAAGTAAGGTTTACGGGATATTGATGTGTTTTTATTACATTCTGGAGTGTCTCTATCAAAAACATCTAAAAGGCATAGGAGCTTAAGGTCCACCTTCAAATGCAATTTAAATATACAAGATTCAAGGTTTTACTTTAGTGTGAAGCTTAAAATCCATCATATAAAGAGTCCTTCCCCTCATATATCTATTTCTCATTGTATCTCCATTTTCCAAGTAAAATTATAAGATAAAAGCACCAAACCAAGTAGAAAGGGGCAGGATGTGGCCTTTGACTGTTGTATCTCCTTTTATGCAGAATAAATACCATTCTTTTCTGGTATTTGCAAAGCTTTGCCAAATATTATCATGGTATGAGACTTAATAAGAAAAGGTTCTTGTGTGTCCCTTGTTGCAGCAGCTCTGTGTCTATTTATTCCAAAAAGAGGTAGTCCACCCCAAATAAAAATGATTGTGGAATATAAGGAAAGACAAAAATGAGCTCTTACAATCTTTGCTATTTGATCTTGTTTCAATATTATTCCAGGCTTGACACAGATTTGCTGTAGGGAATTAGCTCCCAAGTAGTCCTCAAAACAAGTCAAAGTGTAAATCTTGCTGCAGAAGATACTGTATTCACTAGATGTCCATGTCTTCATTTTAAACCCTTCTAAATACAGGAGCACCCTTTTTAGTGACAGATGTCTGAGGATTACTCAGCCTCATGAAGAGATTGCCTTTTGCCACTCCCTCTCCCTATATGTATTTTTATATATATCTGTGTATTACCATCTACATAGAGTTTATGCAACAAAAAAAAATNGAGGAGCAGGAGCACCCTTTTTAGTGACAGATGTCTGAGGATTACTCAGCCTCATGAAGAGATTGCCTTTTGCCACTCCCTCTCCCTATATGTATTTTTATATATATCTGTGTATTACCATCTACATAGAGTTTATGCAACAAAAAAAAATGAAAGCAAAAGGCAAGACAAAAGACAAGACCACTGCTGGAGGACAGCCTTGTGTTCACACATTTCAATAGATTGTCATGTGGAAGAGAGGGGATACAAAATAAATTCCAATAAATTAAAGTAACACTTGGCAAGACTACATTATTTCTGTCATTTTCATTTGAACAGGGCAGAGCAGAATTATCATAAACAGGTTAAGAATGTAATTTTTAGTTGTAAGTCTTTCCAGGAAACGCTGAAATCAGTGACATAAACTTTTAATGCTTTTTTTTGTTTGTTTTTATATTTCACAAGAAACCCATGAAAGCTTGTTTCCAGTTTTGTGTTGGGTGATAGATCTTTGTGGGATATTCCATTTTAGATCTCTAAATGATCCTATGAGACATGCTCTTGAATAGCCATGAAACTCATTTTACAGGGAGTCTCTAGTGTGAGGGTAACAAAGATTTTTTCTGACTCCCTCCCTTGGGAGGTGGATTCCTGTCTTAGCAAAGGGGTCATGGGCCTGTGCTTTAATGAAGAGTGATAGAGAAGTTCCCTCTGGAGGTCCTGAGGCCTCTAGGCAAACTCAATTTCCCTCCCATCACTTCTTATCACATCAAGCTGATTCACACCTGGGATTGTGAATAAACCCCTTTCCTCTCCTGGGCTGAATTACCTCTCTCAGGAGGTGTCTCCCAGTTGGGGTGAGGGGTGTGCTGCACTCACAGGTGACCCAGGGGAGATGGGATGTGGGTGCTCCAAGGAGGGGGTGCCTGCTAGCTGCCCATGCACAGCTCTGTCAGGTGCTCGAGGAGCCTCCAGCCTTCCTGCTTCAACCTGCAGGCAGGAGCCCAGCCAAGCACCTCAGAGTGCCTCTGAGATAGAAACCTGAGCCAGCCTAGCTGCTGCTGCTGCCTTGGGTACCTGAAATCTCGAGCACTCTCCTGTCTACTTTGGGAGCCCAGGCTGCCACCATGACATGGATTATTGCCACTCAGAACTTCTCTGCTGTTGAAATTATGAGGTTCAATGGGCTGGAATTTATGGTTGCATGGTGTGGGGAGGGAGATGTTACCTGGTTTTTCACTGGTTTTGTTTCACAGGCATTGGCTGAGATCAGAAATCTCAATTCCAGCCTTTCTGGAGCACCAGCTTGCCCTGTGTTTCTGGTCTGGCAGAGGATCAGGGACTTCTTTCTCCTCGGGGAAACACAGGATGTCTGAGCTTCATCTTGCTCTTTCTCTCTGTCTCTCTCTTTCCCTCCCTTCTTTTTGAATTAATTAAAAAAAAAAAAAAGGAAGAAAAAAAGAAAATAGTAGCTCCATTATGCANAAAAAGAAAGTAGTAGCTCCATTATGCAATACTTAATCTCACAGAGCTGCAAAGCAGTGGAAATGGTTCTCAGTTGCATTAAAGAGTATTTTGACATCAGTAAGTCCTTTTGCATCACTGGGAACTGCAAAGCACTGCTGTGCTACAGTTGCTGTAGGGGACAGTATCTGCAGCCATACAATGCTGCAGGCTCAGGCTACTGGGCCATAAAATACACTGTCTCTAAGAATAGCATTAATTTATTTTTTCTGAAGTGCAAACCATCTCAGAAGGTGGTATCTGCATCTGGAAAAGTTACTCACAGGCTCCCTTTTCACTCAGTGGAAAGAGGTGGGTATTTCTGTGCCACCTTGATACAGCCTATGTGTGTCTTTTTTTGAAGGACACTCTCTTTTGAGGGGCTGCTTACTAGAAGGGCTTGTTTTTCTTTCCTTGGCTATATAAAAGGAGCCTAAATAAGTCACCCAAATATACTAGCCCTCCAAGTTTGTTGGAGTGAATCCCACCCTGAGGGTCTAGTAAAACAGAAAATGGATGGTGAATGTTCAACACAGGTTCCCAGCTCCTAGGAAAAGTGAAATTTACCCAGAGGCCTCAGCACTGGGGTTCCTGGGTGAACCTGGGACGAGTGGGGCTGGCAGAGTCAATGTTGCTCCTGGCAGCCTGGGGGGATGGCACAGTCAGCTCTGTGAGAAATACAGGCTTTTTGCAAAGTGAGGGAGAGACGCTGCTTGGTCTGGAATTTCACCTTTTTTGTGTGTGACTGGTTGGTTGGTTGGTTTTTAAGTTGGATTATTTTATTCACTGAAAACTCTGTTTCCAGATGAAGTGGGAGTGTTCATGAACAGAATGTGATTTAATGAATTTGTTCAGTGACTTAAAAAATGAATATATGATTTCTGGAAGCAACCTAATTTGGGAATTTTATGTATATAGCAGGGAGGTGGCTTGTATTGATTCCAAGTGGCACTGGCAAATGGAGACAGGCAGATAAAATCTTCCTTTTGAAAGATGAGTGTTAATTCTCTTTCTTCTGCTTCTGAGAAAGTAAATGTCTTTGCCACTGGAGTTTTAGGGTCAAAGAGAGTAGGAAGGAGGGAGGAGGAAAGAGGATCTACTTTTCTCTTAAACTGTAGTTGGTAGGGATGAAAGCATGTGGAGCTGAGAGCAATATCTCCAGCTGGGTGGTTGTCACACTCTCTGGGTGAGGACTTCAGCCCCAGACTCTGTGCACTCTTCTAATGATTATTCAAACTTTTAAAAAAAGGAGAATAACTTTTAGCAGTGTCTCTTTTGAACAAAGGGGTCATGAATAGACTCTTCAATCACCATTTCCTTTTGCTGGGTTTGCTCTGTTCCATTTCCCTTTGTCTACTTCCAACCATAGCTATGAGCTATAATTAAAAAAAATAGAAATGGGAAAAAAAGATTTCTTTCTGCATCATATTAATAGGAATCCAAATTTTGTCTGCTTTGAAAAAGGACTATTGACCAAGGCATCCTGTAGAGTACAGAAACTCTTCAATCATGAGAAAAGACCACCTGACACTGCTGACTGTCTTCAACTTCACAGTGAATTAGAGACACCATTCAAAAATAACAGAGGGAAGGGAAGGGAGGGAAGGAGGAAGGGAGGGAAGGAAGGAAGGGAGGGAAGAAGGAAGGAAAGAAGGAAGAAAGAAAGGAATTCAGACTGAAAAGTACTTTATCATGCAGAAAATAACAAATGCACACGGTAACCTGCCAAGCAGGGTTACTGAAGTAAAAACACACCATTCACTCAAGGACAAGAATCATATGATCACTTTGGGGAGATGGAGTGTTGAATATGGAAGCAGCATCTGGCTTTTCTCCTAAAAAAAGGTTTTAAAGGGTGAAATGCTGAACAAACTCTTGCTTTCACCCACAGGCTATTTCTGTAGCTCTGAACAACAGCTAAAGGTTACTAGCTGTGCTTTTGCCCAGGGTGCTATTGAAATTATGTAATTGTGGCCTTATTTCTGATTTCAGGGAGAGCTGGAGCCCTGAAAGAGCTCAGTGTTGCAAGAATGTTCTTCTGAAATATTCCTAAAAAAACCCACAAAAAGCCCTGGCTCCAGTATTATGAGCCACTTCTCAGTCTGTGAAAAAAGGAGTAAAACTGAAAGAAGAAAGAGCTGGAGTAGCAGCCTCATCCCACTGGGGCTTTCAGTGGGTGATTGTTGTGCTTTTGACAGGGCAGCCTCCCAGCTCCCTGGGTCCTAACACTTGCTTACCACTGTCAGAGTTATAAGCAATCCATTCCTCCAAAATAACAAAGATAATTTTAAAAATAAGGAAAGCAAGAGGGAGAAAGTTTGTAATGCAAAGTGAATGCTGTTTTCCCATGTCTGACACAAACAGACAAGTTTCTGAATCTTCAAGTGCTCCCATCCTTGGAGAGCCAAGATTTGTAGTTGGAAACATAGAGAATTGGTGTGGTGGAGTAGAGCAAGGCCCAGAGAACCCAGCAGGTGTGATGAGGCCCTGCTATCTTGCATGTCTTGTCCTCCATGGCACTGTAAATAATTCTGTCTGACCCTGGTGCTAGTGAGAAGATGAGTGTGAGAATATGTGTGAATTCTGGGCCTGCAGTGGCATTGCTACGCAAATGCTGGGACAGTCACACTGCCTTTTGTTCTGCTTTTCTTCTGGTTTTAGGGCTCCTTTTTTCTGTCTTGTGCACTAGCCAAGACTGAAGAAGTAATCTTCAATACGTCCCTCCTGTCATCTGGTGATTTGAACAATACTCCTGGGATGTATCAGGCATATTTAATCTTGTTCTCCCATCCCACTGGGTAGTGGGCACAGTCCAGCAGCTGCACAGCAGTCCTCAATGGACCACACACAACTTTCAGGTCCTACCTTCCTCAAGCCTCTCCCACTGGACTGAATCCTGGCAGGGAGGTGGTGTTTGCATGTCTCTCCCACAGCCCATGATGGTGGAGCTCAGCTGAGCAGCTGATGCCTGTCCCCAAGGACAGGGAAGCACACCTGAAGATGGTGCTGCCCAGTACTCAGCATCCATGTGGAAGCTTCCATGCCCTGGGACCCCTGGACGGTTGCTCAGCACTGAAGACTAAATTGCCTGAGTTGTTTTGGCTTGTGTTGGGCTGATACTCAATGCCCCAAGGGCTGGAGCTTGTGGATATGGCCCCCAGTGTTTGAAGGCACAGGGAGCTTGGGAGAGCTTCATGTGCCCTGTGCCAGCGCCTCATTTTGTACTGGGAGTAAATAGAAAGCTTCATACTCTGAGGCAGCCCTTTGGACACCTTCAGACTCACCTTCAGATACCAAGTGAGAGTCTTCCCTGAGAGCCAGACAAGCTGATCCAGGAGCCTTGGGAAAGCAGCAGTGTTCGTGCTGCAAAATGAGCCCTTGCTAGCTGGTACCAGAAACTTCTGTTTCACTCCTCTTGCAGAATAATGGGGAAGTGGCAAAGGGAGGGGCCGAAAAGAAATTAAGGATTCCAGAGAAACCTCTCTTTTGGTAGGGGAAATTTGTCACTCCTGCCCCTGCCCACAAGGAGACGTCCAATTGTCCCTGCAGGTAAGCCCTGAGCAATGGAGGTACACTCATCCTCCTGGGATGGGGCAGGGCAGTGCTCAGCTCCCTGCTAGCAGAGCTATGCCTGTGGTGTGCGCCCTGTTTGTGGATGTTGTGGGGATCTTTGTTTTATTTGGTATTTCTCTGCTCTGCTCCTTTGTCTCACTGATCTTCACATGCACAGGGAATGTAGGATCTGCCCTGTGTATGAAAGAGGGAGCAGAAACCTGTACTCCCCTGTGAGGAGAGCTGTTCAGAAGATTTTTGGGTTAATATTCATACCAGCCTCAGGCAATTTTCTACTCTGTTTTAAGGGAATGGGCAGGGAGAACATGTAGTCGTTGTTTCCTCTGGTATCAAGGGATTAGCTTAAGGCCATGGATAAGGAGCATCAGGGATGCAGATGGCAGTGGAAGACCAAAAGTAACCATAGGAGACTGGGAAGACAGAAAGCCCCCCATCATGCCTTTTCATAGAAATGATTTTTTAAAAAAAATCTTCCATAACCATTTTTTTCTTCAAGCAAGTAAGAAAACCCCCATGTCAATTCTCATCAGCCCCTACCCAGTGGATTGAGACAGAACTGAGTGCAGTATAAGGCAAGGAAATAAATTTGGGCACCAAATACAATAAAAATCATGCTATTAAGGTTTAACATGACATGTTCTGCTATACCAAAGCTCATATCAATCATAACAGTAAAATGTAGATAACTTCTGCCTATTTCTGGACATTTGCCATGACATGCACAGTGAGCCACTGTGAACCCCTGGAAACTAAAAGGAATAGGATAAGATCAGAGTTTCCAGGTCATGATTTGTACTTACAACTAAATAACAAGTACTATCCTACCTCCTTTTTTTTTTTTCTTTTTTAAAAAATACCTAGTGTTTCTATAAACTTTTCTAGGTGCAGAAAGGAGGGCACTTCTCTGCAGTGCTGCATATTAGAAAAGGGCAGCAAACTTTTCTACAAGTCCATTGTAGGGCTAGGTTTGGACTCAGTGTCAAAAGCCAGAAGCTGCCTTGTGCTGACCCTCAAGTTTGCATTTACCTCTGAAAAAACCTTAAAAGGTTCCTTGGATGGGAGGGAGAGAGAAAAAGAAAGCATGAACCACAGTCATGATGCTTTTGCATTGGACTTGGTACATGTCCACCTCACATCATTGTAGGCAGTTTGGTGGATTTCCCAGTCTCCTTCAGCGCTGTGGAGACAGCCCTCCCTTGCAGCAAGCACCCTCCCCCCAACTACTGCTGTGAGGAGCACAGCGAGCCTCCACCAGCAGTGCAGCTGTGCAGAGCCCTGCGTGGCTGCAGCAGGAGCGATGCTGACGCTTCCACAGGGCTCTGGGACTCATTGCTCTCTCCACACCCTGGGTCTCCATCTCTCCCTGATCCCCTCCATAGCGCATCCCTCCCTGCCTGGAATTTTTGTGCAGGACAAGACTTTGTGCCAGAGGCTAGGTGGGCAGGCCATGAGCCCCAGAATTTTTGCATCCCCAGCTCAGCTGCAGGCAGGATCCCAGAGTGGCCACACATCCAGCTGTCACTGTCAACCCACAGGCTTTGCTGTGTCACCCTGTCAGATCACAGATCCGGTGATTGGAGCAGCCTTTCTAGAGCAGGGATGAGATTATACCTTAAGGATTAGCATCTCACACTCAGGGCTTCTTACACTTGTTTCCAGTCACCCAGCAGGGAGTGTTGTTTATTTGGCAGACCAGTGCAAACACACTAGCAGGGCAACGGGAGCAGACCTTTCTGCTTAGAAAGTTTATGCTCACTGCACAATTGTGTTGATGTAAACCCATTACATTGGCATCAACAAGAACCATGCTGAATACCTTAATTCTTCCACCCAGCAAACAGGCTGCTGGGCTGAGTTCCTCATGGCTGTAGCCAAAACCCTGCCAGCCTTGCCCCCTGTGAGCGAGATGTTCAGTGAGGAGGGAGACAGGAAAAGAAAGCTTTTCTTAAAATACATCCATACTCCTTTCAGCCTTATAGTTTTATTCAGTAAACTAAGTCACATAGCAAGATCAGCAAAAAACACAAATATCTGTTGCATGTCAGAGCCTGTGGACTTTTTCTTTAAAGCATGAGAGTTTTGGACCATGTTCCCACAAAGGGATTAACAGAGGATCTAAAAGGAAAAGTCTCATTGCCCAGCTCTCTCTGCCAGTCTGGGGGCTAAACTACCTTTCATGGTTCTTGAACATTATACTCTTGTAGATACAGCACAACAGACATAAAATTAGCCTTTTTTGTGGGTTCTTTTCTAAGGGCATTAAGTTCTGTTTCAGTGTTTCCACTTGTTGTTATCACATGTTTAACACCAGGGCCACTCTGGAGTGAATACTGAATGGTTGGGCTGCCAGATCAAGCCTGTTTGGGGATTCATGCAAGCCAGAACAGACTCATGTAATACTGACCATCTCACCTGACTGAATGCAAGAAACTATCATTTGAAGATCTGAGATTTCAGCTGTCAGAAGAACAAGTACAAAGGAAGTGTGTGTGATGTGACAGAAACAGCAGCAAGACCTTTGTGTGCTCTTCAGTTAGAGTCTGAAGCACTCGATGGAATTATAAGTGCAGTGTTCCAAGAAATGTCCTCATGGCTCACATCAAAGGTAATCTGTGCCCATTAGAATGACTTTATTTTAGACATCTGTTCCTGGGTATTGTAGAGGGGCATATAAGGACATTGCACATATTATCACAGGAGAAATCCTTGCACGACCCCAGGTGTGGCTGGGGTGCTTTCCCAATGTTTTGGAAGAGCACCTGGGGAAAAGCAACATTGTAGCCCTCCTTTCAGCTCCTCTGTCATCCCAAGCATGAGGTGGGCCCCATCCTAATGCCTGTTCTCATAGGCAGGAGCAATCCTAAATTGTTTCTTAGCATTTACCTCCCTATTGCATGATACATGCTCAGCAAAGTGAATGAGATGGGCTCAGATGAACATCCTGTGATGTGATGTAGTAGTTTAGAAAGGATTTCTTCTACCATAAATTCAGGCAGCATGAAATAAAAATTCACAAAGTCCCCTTTCAGAATTTTTAACTGCTGCCCTAGCTACCCAAAATGTTTGGGTTTTACCTAATTTTTCTCTCAAGACAAACATTTTCATAAGCAAAGCTCCCATCTTTGGTAGCATCCCAGCTGTGCTGCTATCCCTAATTGTGCTATGGTGTCTCGGCCACCACCTGGGATAGCTGAATTACACACCATCAACTTGTTCTCTCAAGATCTAGGAAGGCCAGACCACTGGGATGTATCTTAACCACTGGGATGATGGAAGCATCCACACAGTTTGCCAAATCTCTCCTTTTGGAAGCTCTATCTGGAAAAGCAGTTTGGGTTGCTATTCTTTGTTAGTGGTTCCTGAGGTCTCCACGATCATGGAAGACAAGAGGACATATGCGAGCACGTGTGGTAGAGCAGGAGGTTCAGCTCCAACCTCGCTGATCCCAACACCTTCTGTTTCAGCCAAATAGGGAGTTACCCTGCATGTTTTGCAATGTAAAACATCAGGATGAGTATTCCAAAGCAGCTCATTACTCTGTCAGGAAGCTCTAGAATTTTGAAGAGGATGATGAGCTATGGCTTTCAGTCAGGCTGTTAAAATCTACTGTGTTCACACAGTACTGTGATGGGATAACTATACCCCTACTAGTTCAACTGCTAGCTACAGCAGTTTGGAGATTTCTGTATACTTATGGTTAACCTATTTGGACAAATTTCCATTTTAATTTTTTTCAGAGCCTATCCCTATCAAAGGAATCCTTGCTTGCCTTCTTTCATCCCAAAAAATCTCTGGGACTTTCCAGCCAGCAACTGGGTATCAGTGCTTAAGAACCTGCAGCAACTGAAGGCCTTCTGTACTGTGTTTTCTAGCTTAATCTGTCTCAGCTAAAGGATAATCCAGTGACCTTTTGCTGCCCTGACTGACAGTGGCACATGTGCTTATTACAGGGAGCCCCAGAACCCTCACTGATGTAGCCAGACACAGGAATGGTAACAAATGCTTTGTTGATGAAGTCCAGTCCTCCCAGAAGATCCCTCATTTTAGTACTGAGTTGCAGAGAAAGCTGCTGGGCGAGTGGTTAAGTCCTTTGCTCTACCAATTTTGTGTAAACCCCTCCTCTTGGGACTAGTATTACAGGAAATTGCCTTCCTCTCTACAACTCATCCCGTTGTACAAGGGCAGTTGCTGCAGCCTTTGTCTAGTGTTTCCATCCATCTGTTCTTCTCACAAAATTGTTTATGAAAAAATCCTTGTTTTCTCTGTGTTGTGTATATCTTGTTTTCTCTGTTCTGTCCTTTTGTATACTTCATGCTTTCCATGCCTCTACATTTCTCAGCCATGAACCCCCCAGAAGCTTTCACACTGCTCAGAGTGGAGTTGTCTGTAGGGGCCATCCTGTGCTCAGCACAGTGAAATAAGGATGGGGAGTTGGAAGATATGGGTCTAATATGCATCAGGATCTACAGTACATACTTATGTCACTGCTGTGAGGGACAGGAAGAGAATATGAATTTTTTTTTCTGCTCAGGGACCAGAGAGGAGATAGGGTGTTTTCCCTGTCTCTAGAACTGCTCTCCTCTGAGTCCATTTTAAGAAATCCCACCCAGAGGGTCTATATTATCTTTCTTACTCTCTAAAGCAATGTACTAGATTGACTTGGCAAGATCAGTAACACTCTCAGACTCAGGATATTAGTTGCAGGTTTATTTTCTGGAACTATATAGAAAGTTCTTGTAAAAGACATTAACTATGAGTTGTTCTTTATTAGGACCAAAAATATTTTATTTACTGGATGGATAAACTATTCTGACTCAAGATATAAATGCTCTAATGGAGTGCTTCTTTTGTATAGGCAAGCCTGGAGGGATGGGCTGACAAGATTCTTTTTAATCCCCTTGGAAACAAGGCTAGGGAGAGGGATTATTTCCTTCAAGGAAAAATGCAGATTTGGCACCCTAAAGCTATGTGTCTGAACTTGCTGGGTTGTGTGCATTCTGTTGTTTTATGCAAGATGAACAGAAGGGAGTCAGGCATCTCTGTAATTTGCTCAATAACCAGTCCAGCAGGAATGTGGAAGACCAAGTTTTGACAACTTTCTCTTCCTGAGCAGGAGTTTCAACTCCTTCCCCTACTCCTCTCATCCCAGTTTTTTTAAGGACAGATCATGAAATGCAAGGCTAAAGGGGATTCGCAGGCAAATCTTCTTCAGGGTGACCTGGTAGTGTTATGCCATCCATTATTAATGTGCAGATATTAGAAAAAAACAGGCAACAGTACTGAGAGGTAAGACTTGCTGGGACTGTGAGACATAATGCAGCTCCACCTCCAGGCAGTAGCCCAGTATTTTCCACAAAGCTTTGTGGTGTGATCAAGAGAGTGAGGGAACTGTGCCCAGACAACCATTAACACTTGAAGAACAAGGCAGATGATAAAAAATTAAAATAACCTTACATAGAGAATGAGATTTAAACTAAATTTTACATGCCTCAGGTAAAAGTCCTGACCATTTGACTGAAGGACTGTGCATTTGTGGGAGGCACCAGTGCAGACTTAAATTTTTGGTTTAGGTCCTGACAAGTGTTTGCTTGATTTGGAATGAAATGTGGGATTATTTCCAAGAAAATAAAACCAATATTTTCAGTGACATGCTCTTTATTTTGGCCTTGAACTGGAAATATCCATTCCAGGGCACAGCATGGTGCCTAGCAGCAAACTCCTCATTCAGATGCAAGATGGGTAAAAGCAATAGTGTGCTCTTTCATGCTGCTGTGCCAGGGTTGCCCAGGTATCTTCAGGAGGACAGAGATGCTGGTTATGGCTTGCATGAGAAATAAGTTCTTGCAAAAAAAGAAAAAATTATCTTCTCTCTCTTTTTCTTTTCCTTATCTCAGATATTTTGGACCATGCTGAGATTTTGGTCCTAGAGGCATAGCTATTCAGTGAATTCTGAATTGGTTGCTTGCTAAATAATCTGAAAGAACTCAAGAAAGCAGAAAAGCATGACCCTAGGTGGAGTAAGGGCTTGTATTCCACTTGTTAGTTCTCATGATCACTTACAGCACACAACAATTCAAAATATACATCATTTACTTTGTATGCACTGCACTTATTTTGGTGTCTGAAGGTTTATACATAGTATGTAAGAAATCTCAGAGGGCAATGAAATGTTTTGCTTGTTTGAAGTGGAAACAACTGAACTCCCTCTCGGATTTTTGGAACAAGACCACATGGAGCACTAGGCTATTATTTGCACAGTTGGCCATGTAAATTTGTGCTGAAAACTGAGACTTTCTTCCAGGTGTGTCTTTAACCTGGTTTTGTATTGTAACATTAAAATCTGGCCCTCACAAGTAGCAGAATGATGGTTAAGAAATCTGTATTTACTAAAAACTTACAAGACACTGAGCATGTTCAGTCCTTGCAGTGAACTTGCCTGCCTTCAGAGTTGGCTGTGAGCACTAGTGTGAATGCAGATGAGAGCACTTGCAGGTATAAGGAAATCATATTAAAATTGTTAGTGGTCCTTGAAAACAGATATTTTATACAATGAAACTATAGCAGAAAAAGAATAGTCTATCAAGAGGAGGAAACAACTGATATTTGCAAGAGAAAAGTTTCCAAATTTGACTAATACAGTTGTAGTCTATAGTATAAGTCTGTAGGTAAGTAAAGGTTGGGGTGGGAATGAGGGAATAACCAAAGTGTCAGTTCTTTAACCTGAGGAGATTTTACCTTATTCTGTAGCTTTTCCAGCTGATTTAAATATTACTGTGTCAGTTTTAAAGCCCTTTAAGACAGGTGTGTGCGCATTTCTGGAAGCCCTGCTTAACAATTTGTGTCAAGGATGAAAGCTCTATTTAAATGACCACCTCAGACCCTATCTGCAGCAAATGAATGCTAACAATCTCAAAACATCTCTTTTAAGCTGGGAGCTTTGCCTTGGTAGTCAGCCTGAGCACTTGCTCTTTCCTTACCTCCACGCAGTGTAGCACATGCACCACTCAACCCTCTTCTTGTCACAAGAGCAAAGCTTCAGCTGTGCTCATATGAATCCTGCCTGCACACAGGCACATTTCCCCTTTTTCCTCAGGTCATGCTGAAGGCACAGCTATCTAGACTGAACACTCTCTGTTTTGGCTTATGAGACACATGACCCTTAACCAGTTCATTTATATTTTACACTGCATTTCACATAACATTTTTTTTTTATGATTCAGTTATGCTTTCCGGTGAATATATACATTCTATACAAAATTTATAGAATGACTTTAAAGGGATGTATTATTTTCTCCTATTATACTGCCAGAATATTTCCAAAATCAGGATTAGATCCTTTCTTCCACAAAGGCTTCAAACCTTCCTAATGTTCTGTTTGCTTTTCCCCTCTTAAGTTGTTAAGTATAGTCTGCAAGAGTTTGTTCTTCTGGAAGATAAGCACAGGAATAATCCAACTTTTCTGCTTTAGTAATTGACTCGATTTCTAAACTTAAGTGACTGGAAATGTCTCAGCAAATGAGGATTTGTTCAATGAACTGGGAAAACACTTTGAACTTCAGGAATACACGCATTTAGTGAAGGATTGATTAATTTACTTCATTCTCTCTTGTCATAAGGACTTTAGGAGAATGGGCAGATTTTTTTACAGGAAGTTCTTAGCACAGCTCCCCAGAGTTGACCTCGCCAACACCTGCACTCACGGGGTCACTACCGCCCTTACTGCATGTACACAAAACTTGTCTTCTCCTGTACCCCCATCCTTTTGCTGCATGACTCTTCTCCAGCCTGAATCCCTCCCTGCAGCCATGGATGCCCAGCACCCTCTGTCCCAGGTCTGACTGTCTCCTTGGGAAGCAAACCAGACACCTCCAGGCCTTGCTGTCTCTCACAGCTGTTGGTTGGCAACAGGTTTGTGACCCTGTGGGACTGGCACACCTGGAGCTGATGCTTTACAAGTGTTGTCTGAAGAGGGTGTAGAGGAGGGGGTGATGTCCAGGGATAATCTGGGGAAATGCAGAGTTGTTTCAGTGTACTGCTCATCATTATGGGGCTGGGACACTGATTGCCCTGTGGTAACCCTGCCTTGCTACCCTTTTATCTTGCATCCCTTATCAGAGTGTTTTCATAGGCAAATAAGAAACATTAGGTCCTTGGACACAGCTGAGGTTCTCAGAGAAAAGGCACCCTGAAGGTGTGCTTGACCTCTCTATAAATTTTCTTTTTATGAGTACTGAAACTGTGGAGGGCTATAGAGGTAGGAAAAGAAAAGGAAAAGCCAAAAATCCAACCACCTGTGTGTTTGGATGGAGTGGAAGGTGTCCACGATGGATAACAAGATCCACCATATACCTCTGAAGCCATTTCATGAAGTACTGTCTGTTTTCTTGCTTTGTGCATGAAGGAGGTTTATGCAGCTTTTAAACCGACAAAAATCACCTTAAGTATGGGTTTTAAAGGTAACAAGGAAAGAAGACCGTGTTGTTTTGCATAATAAGAGTAATAATAACAATAGTTAAAAACATTAATTGAAAACTAAGTTTTTGAGATGCCATGTCAGGGACTTTTTTCTGTATGAAGCAACCTGTGCTGCAATAATTGATTTCAAGGAGAAAACCAAAATCATTCTCAGCATTGCAAATGGTGCAAATACCTGTTTGTTATGGTGCTAATAGAATGTTTTTTGTTGTTTTTGCTCCCAGACCTTGCATATTTCCTGACTGTCGGACTGCCTAGTGATAAAGGAATTCTTTAGCTGTACGTTTAGGCTTTTTTTGGTGTTTTTTTCCTCCCCTATAAGTGTCCTTATAAGGGTCCTTTCCTTTTCCTGTGTCCAGCTCATTGTGGGGGCGGGTTGAGGCATGGGGAGCAGCAGTTAGGGAGAGGCTGGGAGGAATTTGGATCGAGCTGTGAATAAGTTCACTCCAGCAAAGATAATACAGGAGATCTGGGAATCAGTGGAGCAGGACTACTTGATGTTTTCTGCAGGTTTCAATAAAAACTGGGGCTGGTTTGCAGCCTGCTCTGGGAGGCTCTTCTTCACTGCCCCTTTGTGGAGACTACTAAGCCAAACAACGATATAAACACATTCCCCTGGAAAAAAACCCCAAAAATAATTAAGGCAGTCAATAATATACATACATTCCTCTAAAGAAAAACAGTAGCCAGTAAACTCCAGTTTCTTGCAAGCTGTCTAAGGGAGAAACCCCGGCAAATAGTTCTCTTGTGATGGTGAGAAAGTGTGTTACCCCCAACAGGCTTTGTGGCAACTATGTAAATCTTTTGTACCCCATTGGCTCTTCCCCTTTGCTCCTCCCCTGAACCCTCTGATGACTGGCCCTAATGTTCTACCCTGCCCCGGCCTTTCCCATATAAACCCCTGTTTCCTGTTACTCTCTGGTTCTTTGTCACCAGACCCCTCTTAAGCAGAAGCGGAGTAAAGCCCCCTGTGGAACTCCATACAAAAGCTCTGTCTCTTCCTTCAGAGTCACCCCAAAGAGCTGATTTCACTGAAGAGCTTGAAATCACTCAGCGGCAGCAGACATGCCTGTGCCTCTGGGACATCCTTCTAAGGATGCTTCTCCAGGAAGGTCACAGCGTTCTGACCACTGCTGCCCACCACAGCACCCCACAGCCCTCCCAGGCATCTGTGTAGAGGCTATTACACTCCATGGTGCTCCATAGGCACCTTCTGTTGGACCACAGTCATGTACATCCATGTATAAAACAAAAATGCATGTCCCTATCCCTCCCTACAAACCTTGTGGTTCTTTATCAAGATGAAGAAACAGGATATTCTGGTGAAAACCCACCTGGAGTACTGCATCCAGCCCTGGGACCCTAACATAAGAAGGATGTGGACCAGTTGGATGGACCAAGCCCAGACGTGGGCCATGGAGATGGTAAGAGAGCTGGAGCACCTCCCCTGCAAGGACAAGCTGAGTTGGGACTGTTCTGCCTGGAGGAGTCTCTGGGATGACCCTATATCACCTTCCAGTAACTGAAGGGGACCTACAAGAAGCTGGATGTGGACTTTTGACAAGGACATGTAGAGGTTGGACAAGGGCAGAATGGTTTAAAGTGAAAGAGAGTAGATTCAGACTAGATATGATGAAGAATTAGTTTACAATGAAGGTGGTGAGATGCTGCAACAGGTTGCCCAGAAAAGTTGATTTCCCATCCCTATGATCATTCAAGGCCAAGCTGAATTAGACTTTGAGCAACCTGCTTTAATGGAAGGTGTCCCTGATCATGGGAGTAGGGCTGGATTAGATGACCTTTAAAAGTCCCTTCCAAGCAGAGCTCTTCTATGATTCTATGCTTCTGTTCTATGGCAAAGCCCCATCCTGGCTTACATGGTGCTCAGATTCTGTAGTTAATATCCTTTCACCTGGTGAAAGTGGCTGCTAAAGAGACTGACTGACACTCAGTATTATTGTCTTCTAAATCTTAAAATTTTAGGGTCAAAGTACTTGGACAAAAGCTGTAAAAAGAGGAAACAAAAATAAGCAACATGGCTTGGTTTCTGCCTGAGGACTTTTTGTCACAACCCTCCAGAGATTGAGATAGGCTGAAGGAGTAGTTACAATCAGTGTCCATCAAGGTTTTCAAAGAGGCATCTCTGGTTCTTATGGAAATCAACAATGAAATCATTTCAGAGAAGTGTGATCCCACTTATTCCCATTTTCCCCCTTCATTTAACTGCTAACACTTTGGGCTTCTGAGGGTTTTAAATTAAATATTTTCTAAGCAATCAGAGTATCTCTCCTTCATGCTGTACACTTTGCTTGGAGATGATATCTAGCTTTTCTTCCATCTTTTATTATTTTAAATATATACTCAGAATTATGACATTTACCCTCACTGCTGATAATTACAGATACATAAGGAGTAAACAACTTTATTCCATGTCACAATAGGAGTGTTGCTGTAAAGCATAGGGCCAAGGAAAACTCAAAGCTCACTGCTGAGATAAGTGCCTGAACCCTGAATATAATCCTATTAAGAAATCGATTACAAAAATCTGAAATGAAATTGTGAACAAGGCTCTCTGTATGATATATCGTGTCCCATCCAGATTAAGAACCAGCTGAATCCTACAACCAGTTCAGAGAAAAGCAATTGCAAAGCCCTTCAGAAGATAACGGCATATCCTATTTGCAGTTTAAATTAAAGACAGAGACCTAGTCAAGCAGACAGGCATAAGCAAATTCTTGGAGTTGATATGAGTTACTCTGTTGAATTACTTTAACCAGAGGGTTATATAGATTATTTATTCTATGGATTTTTACATTCGTTTGGCTCTACTACAATAACAAAGTCTTGACTGTTTAATTTTCATTTAAGTGTCTATATTTCATTTGTTAAGTGAACATAGTATAGCTTCTGCATTGTAACCCTGTGTGGTTTTATATTTCTATACACACAAACACACACAACTGAAAAAGCCAAACTTGCCTTTGGCATATATATGCGAGGGAGCTTCAGTATATTATTCACTAAATATGAGTCCATTAAATTTTTCTTTTTCCTGTAGACCACTTGAAAACAGTCATTGGGGTAAATCCTTCCTCCCCAAACCATTCTCTTGAAGTCTCAATACAGTTGAACTTTTGGATCCCGTGAAATGAGGATGCAAATGGTCTGTGTGAGCCTAATCTCCATGTTGGGGGGTTAGAATGAGAGAGGTGCTAGGAAAAAGACCAAAATAAGGCTTGAAGAGATTTTTTTTAATATGGTGTGAAAATTTTGTATGCAATGCCATTTGTCCCCAACTGTCTTGGAATTTCTAAAACTTTTATTTCTACTTCTTTAAGTAGGGTCCACTCAGAGTACAGATGCCTAATTGGTTTGGCACATCTGTTTAGGTCCATAATCACTTTCCAAATTACATTGTCTTTGTGGGTCATTCAGTTATCCACCTTGGATATCTGAGGGATTCAGAGCATGGAGAACAAGGTCCACTTTGGAGCCTTCACAGATATAAACTGCTTCTTCTTCCTTCCTGCAGGGAAGCTGAACTTGCATTGAAATATCTGGGAATTATGCACAGATGTAAGAGTAATGGCTTTTCTCTAAAATCTTTTTATTGTTTCCAGTTTGCCTGCTCAAAGAGGTGAAGAGAGGGAAGGCCTATGGTAGTAACTTTCAGGGAACTTGTAGAAGAGCCAAAGATCTGTTCCCTAATGCCACAAAGCCCAAAATCTACAGGGAAAATCGTAATGCAGGCTTTGACTCACTAATCCCTCTGTCTTGAGGGGCATTATTGCTACTCACAGCAGAGAAGTCATGTTATGCTAATCAAACCTCTAACAGGGAAATGTTTCCTTTCCCCAATTTTCTAAACAACCTCAACCTCAGAATTTAACTAATGCTTAGAATGATGCAACAGCAGCAGCACAATCGTTATCTCTCACTTTCTGTAGCACCCTTGCTTTGTATGCTACAGTGTCCAATTGAGGCTTTGATCTAAGTACCATGGAAATGATCGATAGATAGATAGATAGATCAATAGATAGACAGAAAGTCTGTCTTTGCTCCATGCAGCTTATATAAAGATGGTCTGCATTACAATTTAATTATTTTTATTTATAGAAGGCAAGAGGGAGGGAAAAATACCACAAACATGGTCATACAGAAACTTTAAATAATGTATCTGGACAGACCATTTGCATCAATAAAACTTTCAAATTTCTACCTTTAAAAACTCTCATGTCTGTAATTTTTAACTTGGGAAAAAATTCAGAGAAAGTTTTAGAAGGGAAAGTTCTAGAAGGAAAAGTTTTAGAATGGAATTTTAGAACAGCTGGTAAAGCAAAATCATTTACACAACTTTGTTGTTAAAGTGCTTTTGGTATTGGATTTTTGTTATGATTTTATTGCTGGGCAGTTGCAGATTCTTGAGATTTCTATAAAATTGGGTCAGTCTAAACTCTATCAGGCTTCGACTCTTTTGTTCTTTAAAAAGAAAAATACAGCATTTGCCAACCTCTTCAGGGTGTTTTTTCTTCCAGTAGGATGTATACACTGATGATAGCAGTGTAAGTTGTATAAAGAATACCTGCAATCTTATCATGGTAGCCAAACCTCTGAAATGCCAAAGTAAATACCTCTGCTACAGGTGAATGGGTTTGGCAAAAAGAAAACAGCCTCAGGGTTTGCAACAAAGTAAAGGATCAACTACAAAATGTTAATGATTAAAAAAAGAAACCCCCCACTCCCCCTCAACATTTGTACTTTAATTCTTTGACACTAAGACCACTAAAATCTCTGGAGGTTCTGCTTTTGTTAAAGCATTAGGCCCCGTAGCAGACTGGTCTTTATTTCAGATGGGGATACAGGTTTCTCAAATTGACCCAAATTTTTATGGATTAAACAGATCTCAGAAAGTTCTGACATGCTTGAGGTTTGCCCATGAGCCAGCTGCCTCCCTGTGCCACCAGCTGGGTCAGAGAGAAAACAGTCACAAGGACATCTGTCTCACAATGGAGGGGTCCTGGGGGGAAGCATGCCCCACTGCCCAAACCTGAAGGACCAGGAGAAAGCCTGTGGGTCCTTAGCAGCCTTCTGTGCTTGATACTCAATTGCTGATCCTGGTACCCACTAAAAAAGTGCTGGAAACTTTCACTCACACAGCTTTAGCAAAACCCCTGCACTTTTAACATTGAGAGCTTTATTATTGGAGTGCTTCAAATAACCCAAAACATTCATTGTCTGACTAAGCCTGAAATTTGCTCTATAGTTTCAATACAAAATATTAATTGTAGTGAAATGCAAAGTAATTTTAAACCAAAATGTTGTGTGATTTCAGCACAGAGTGTAGGTGAATATTATCCCTATTCGTGCAAGTTCAAGGAACTGCAAAATTAGTGGATACAGCTACTGTCACCTGTGTGGGGTCTGGTCTGTAGCCACTCTGTTACAGCATACTAGCCTTTGAAAGGAGTGCTGAAAACAACAGCCAAATCTAATGCCTGAAATACTTTTGATAGAAAGTGATTTTTTAAAATGTTGTGCTGACTTTGAAGCTTGTAGATTGATTTTTAAAAATACTGTTTAGCTAGAAATTGCGCTTGAGGAAAAAAATGCATTTACTAAGCTACTCTCTCCTTAGAGCTGGAAGTGAGTTCAGTTATTTTATTTAATATATGCTACTTTTAATCACACTTTTTTGGTAAACCCGCTTGGAAGAGAAAGGGGAAATAAAGGGGATCATTGTTTGTTTCTGAGTCCCAGTGTCTGCTAGAAATTATTGCTATTTGTTTCACAACAGGGTGTGAATTACTTGGTTGCAGTCAAGCATTGTTTGGAAATATATTTTGGAATGTTTCCTTTATGAAAGGTTTTTATTTGCTTAGTATTCATGATTCTGAATTTCTTTCAGCTGTTCACATATCCTGTTGCTACAGAATTGCTCACTTTTATAATAATTGGTTCAGCTAATAACCAGACTTTTGTTTCAAACTACATCTTGAAGCATGGTGTAAAATCTAACTCCTGAAAGCTGCATTAAACCAGGATCTCCTACATTGTGCACTCTGCTAACAGTGATCTTGGGACTTAACTTTTAATAGAAATCTTCCATTATTTCCTGGAAATAATTAAATAAAAGGTGGTCCTAAATTTTTGCAAGAAGGGTGAACATATTTTCAAATGTGATGATTTGGATTGATCTGTTTTGGATCTTTGTAATATGTTGGAAGACAGCAGTTGTTTTTCCCATTTTGTTTGACCATACGTGAATTAGCTACATAAAATCCATCTGAGTTCATTAGTGCTAGATGATTGGGGAGACTAAGGCCTAAGTGTTGATTAGAACTGGATCACTTCCAGATTAATGAGTTTAATCTGTATATTATCCATTGCCCCTCCTCTCCATGCCATTTGTCAGAGGGAAGGACAGACATGTGGCTGTGCTGGTATTGAAAAGCAGCTGTAGACATTTGTGTTTGCAGCTTCAGTAAAGATGACAATACACTGCTGTGCAAACTGGAAATCTTGTTTTTCTTCCTCTCACCTCTCCACACTCTCAGGCAGAGGAGGTAGATCAGGGACTAAGGGAGGGTTACTGTGTTCTTCTGATTGTCCTGATGTTTTAATTAAACTGAGTGGTTCTTTTAACAAATACCATCTTGTTTTTGCTGAAAGTCATTCTGTTAAACATTTAATATGATATTCAGTGTAGAAGACAAAGCCTGGGCAGTCCTGAATTCCTGTACAACCCCAAGCTGATCATCTGTCAGGGCTCCAGAATGTTCTGCAGTGCCATGGCTCCCTTTCCTGTCAGCTGTTTGCTCATGTGGGTTGCCCCAGGTGCTTCTTTCCTCTCCAAAGGAATTTGTCTTTATGTTATTTTTCATCTATTGTACAAGATTTTATTTTCTCACTTTGTTTCATGCTCTGACTTCTGATGTATATGGGATGTTCCAACATCAAACGGAAGTGTTGTGGGTCCCTTTTCCTGCCTCCTGTGATCATCAGCTCTACCAAAGACAGTTGTAGTTGGTGTCACTGAAACAATGCAGGGCCAATGGTTTCTTGGTAGAGAAACTTCCAGTTTCTGGTTTGTAGAAAAAGCCATTTTTAGTAATACTTTGCTTTCTGATCGTGGCACATTTTGCACTGCATGCAATTTGGGACTGTTTACATACACATAAGATTGCCAGGTCTCAATTGAAATTGGTATTTTAGAAGCATGGAGAGAACTGGCAGGCAGGAGGTACCATAAATCTTATATGTAAAGCATTTCTCAATTTTTTCATTGGAGACTGAGCCAAATGTTGCTTTGCTGCCTGGTGATGCTGCAGTTTTATACCAATAACCTCTGTGAAATAAATACAGTTAGGCTTATGCCTGTGGGTTTTAGTGAATATATACTTTATAGATTGTTTTCTGAAAGACCTGATTCTGTTGCTTTTGAAGTCAGTTGGAATTTCACAACTTTTGTGCCCCAAACATACAGCATGCCTGCCTAGCTAGTCAATGAGTTACTCAGCTCAGCTAAGGTGCAGATTGGATTTAATATTTTTCCTTGGTTGGACATTATCTATTCTGGTTTTGTCTGGCTTTGGAACATAAACTGAGTTCCTCTGGGATATCTTTAAAATGAAATCAGAAATTGATGATAAGAAAAGCAGAGCTAATAAACACTGTGCATACCCAGCTACTGGGCTTATATCCTTGCCACATTTGGAGAGGCCTTGGGGGTGTATTGGATTGGAGCTTAACTTTTTTCCCCCCTAGTTTATCATCATTTAGCACAGCAATACTTATCAGCCACCTAGAACACTGGGCAAAGGAAGCATCAGCTGACAATGGGCTCACGATTTTCCTTTGTCAGTACAGATGGCAGCATTCCTAAAGCTGAATTAATTGGGATAATTTCCTGCCACTGTCCGTGGGGGCAAGTGGAGCTGGGTGTGCTCTGAAACAATTTCCTTCCCAGACCCACTCCCTGCAGGCAATGGTTGGGAGGAAAGGAATGGTGGTGGGCACTGGAGCTATATCCCATTAGGGGGCAAACTTAAACAGCAAGATTTTGGAATGAAATATGTGTTATTTGGACTGCTCAAGGTTGTTAAACAGGGGAGAGAAGCAGCCAGTTGTGACTCCTCCATTTTTTATATGATGGGATCAGTTTTCAGAGAGGAGAATGATTATGGATGCCCTATGGTGTAATTGCTGTCAGGACCTCCAAAATTTCAGTGTCTCTGGCTGCTCAGATTCATGGGTGAGAAGGGAAGGCCCATCTCAACAAACAGGCTCACTGTGTCCTGGTTTTCATAGTCTCTCTTCCATAAAGACAAAATTCAGGTATTTTCAGTCTGCAAATGAGGACACCTACATTTAGATGTCTCTGTGTAGCTGTTGTCATGTGGGTAAAGTGAGCTCAGCAGAAATTAGACAGCTGTACAGGAGATCTCCTACAGCTCTATTTTCAGATGAGGCAATTTGAACATGGTGGGACCTGAAGCCCCAAGCTGACATGGGATCACATAGTCACTGGTTTTGGCTGAATCCTACCCTTTATGTCTATTGTCAGCTTTGCTGTTTTAGTTTTTCGTTTTTCATGTAGGGCAGAAATAATTGCATTCTCCCTTTAGAAGCTGAAGAGGACTGCAACTAAAACCACTAAATCCTTGTACCAGCTCATGCAAAGATGGACTTTTCACATTCCTTGAAGAACCTGGCTTTGTGGTACAAACTGGTGGGTGTGGTGGTGGTGAAAGAAGAGCAAAGGCATCAGCAGCTTTCAATACTAAAGCCTAGCACAGGGAAAGTAGAAGGGCATCAAGGCCATGTCTCCAAATATCTTGGGATCCACCCACCTTTATGAAGATAAGCTGCTTCCTGTGTTCCTAATTATTCAGAAGTAATTACTTTTAGTAGTAGTATTTCTCCAGCAAGATTTTACTTTAAAAAATGTCCTGTCGCTTGTACCGCTGATGTTAATGAACATGCAAGTTTTGGCTCAGGGCTGGTGTTGACCAAGTGAGATGAACTGAGTCAATATCTGTACCAGTGAAATTAATCCAGTAACATTTAGATCAGATGTTTTCCCCCTCACTCCCCTTTGCATTCAATCCGTGTTTCACCAGTGTACTGTAGTGGCACCTGAATAAACACTTGCAAATATTTATAATTCCCCACCTTCTCATAGGGAGCTTTCTGAGATCTTTCCCACAACTCTCCCATATAAAACAGTTGAATCCCTCTTCTTTCTTAATATAAACATGAAGGTAATGTGCCTCTTGTCACAGCAGACATCTGTTATATGTATAGTATTTATTCTGTAGCTCACAGATTAATCATTGTGCTCCATCTCATTTTGCACTGCAATCTGCAAATTACAATGATTCCTTGAAGAGACGGAAATCAGGTTTGTTTGTTGTGTTATTAATAAACTTTAAATCACTCTCATACCCATAACTGGTTTTTTGAGATTTGTTCAGTCTCCAGATGACAAATATTGGCTGCTAAAGACACTTTACTACGATTGGCTTTGCTAATTGCCATGAATGAATTGAATTGAACAATAATTAACTATTTCTGTAAAGGGCTCATCACAGGAAAGCCTTCTGGACTTGTGTTAATTTATATTTAACATCCCATGACAAATGCACGCCTTTCAACAATTGGTTTGCAACTCCTGACAAATGTTTTTATTTCATTTTATGAGTTATGTGTTCAGTCACTGCATCAAAAATAGCCATGGCTTAGATTTGCACTAAGACAAATTACTCTTGAAATGCATTTCCAGTCTTTTGGGAATCAGCAGGCTTTCTATAAAATAAAGATCTTCCTCTCATTTTTCCTGAATGTTTGTATTTTATATAACAAGAGAATTAAAAATATCCATGAGGGCACTGCAATAATTCATATATGTTGGGCACGATGCAGTACAGGAATTTGTTCCAAACCAGATCTCTGCTTTTTTTGGATTAGGCTTAACATTTCCATCACTGGAAAATAATTATATATTAATAGAAGTACTAGTTATACTTGGGATCCCTTCTCATATTGCCACCCTCCAAAGAAGGGCTTGGAGGAATGCTGGGTCAGCCCTTTTGTGACTGTCTTCATCAACAATTTTATACTTTAGGACAGAAATTTGGTTTTGCCAATATAATCCTGAATGGTTCATTTTGCCATTACAGCAGTAATTGAATTGTGCTACAAAGACTGCTTTACTATGGCTGAGCAGCTGAGCATATTGCATATGTATTAGGATTTTATTTTCCATACAACCACGTGGTTCCTGCTACAAATATTTGAAAGCTAAGCAGCAAGATGTGGTGAACACTCAACCCAATTGCTGATATGCAGCTAAATGATATTTTAAGGTATTTTGATGTTGAATAAATGAGAGGAGGACAATGCACTCATCTAGCAGTAGTGTCAAAGGCCTGCAAATAAAATTAATACCTACCCATAATGTCAAATATTATGCATGAGTTCTTTGGGGTTTTTTTCACAGCATAATTTTTTAAAAGTCTTAACTTCAAAACTTCCTTATCCTGTAAAGAAGAGTTCAAGAGTGATTTCCAGGCGATGTCTCTAGAGTATTCATTTAAATATACATATATATATATGTGTGTGTGTGTGAGTGTGTGTGTAAATGTGTGAATGTTTATTTATTGTTTTCTAAGCCTTTGTCACATAATTTCCCTTTGCATTTGGTTTGCATTACAGCATGGGCTAATGCAATTGCTCTTGTAGAAGATTTGTACAAATATATATCAATTTAATCTATTTGTGCTAATAAAAAGGATTCTCTGAGATTTTCTTGGCTCTGTTGAGTTTATGCCACATACATCCACTTTAGAGTATTGTCCGTGGTTTATCTTCATTAGTCTCAGGTTTTATAATTCTTTGTCCTTCATATGGCTTGAATTTTGTGCAGACCCTGGGACTGCACACCCTGGGAACTGGCCTGGAATTCACGAGAAGCAGAGTGTTTTCTTCTCTATGATATTGGGCCTTTTTGACTCCAGGCATGTCCTTTGTGCCCCTGACTCCTCTTGCATTTCTGTCTGGTTAGAATCTGAGACCCAGCTCTTCAGCAACTCTGTCTTTGTACCCACATGGTGACTTGAGAAATCTGTGGATGTCTAGATGTCACCATGGCTCCCAAAAGGTGTTCACTTTAGGAAAAAAAATTCTTCAGAAATAAAATATATTTTCAATACTTTCTCATGACCTGCTAAGTCCATCTATAGGCTTGTTGTATGGCCACAAATGTTTTTGCAGCTACACAGGAGGAAATGTGCATCCTTCTTCCTGGAACAGAGCCTCACATAGACTTTAGTTCTTTGGGGGCATTTGTATGCTCTCTTTCCTTCAGGGCTGTCTCATATATTGTCAGTGCTGTGTGTTTGTTTGCAAATCTGAGTCTTGCTGTGTAGATGTAAGGACTCTGACTCCTTGTTATGGGTGGAGGAAACCACTGCCATGGTGTTCTGCCTTGGGCCCTGCAGAGTGCCAGGTTTGGGACAAGCCAGCACTGTCTTCAGCAGTGGGATCAGCTGGGTTTTCAACTACAAGCTCATGCTGCCCACTGCTTGAAACAACTCTGGTAGTTAATCCTGTACATTATGCCACCATTAGACTGTTTTACCCAACACCCTGAACCTCACAGGTTGGATTGGCTGAAACTCACTGGTCCCTCTGCTGAGCTCTGCTCTGGTGTGATGAAACTGTGAGTGAGGTTGGCTACTACTATTCACACTCTGAAATGATGCATCTGCTTGTTATGTAGATTTTTGGGGTGTTGTTGCTTGGGCAGCTGAGAAAGCTGCCTCAAATGTGCAGTGGTTTGTAGTCAGAGCCTGGCAGATATATTCAGTTAAAATTTAATTCCAGGCTTGTGGTTTACCCATGAGAGGCTTTCTTCCATCTAACAGCAGCACCGAGCTCTCATCCAGACCAAAGCTGAGTCAGCTGCCTGTTTTCCAGGTACTTATCTTCTCAAGTGCTGAAACATCTTATGCATTTCACTGCCTCCTGTGTCATGGGAACCCCAGTAAAAGCAAATGACTGGAGGAGAGCTTGCCTTTCTAGTGTTTCCAGGCACAGCAATAAGACAAGTTCATGGAAGAACTCTCCACTCAGGCCTATTAAAGATTAAGATGCTGATATGACCATTGGCTCAGAAAGTCTTAGACTGTGCAGGGCCAGGAACTAGTAGAATATACAAGGGAAAGATCTCTCTCTGCTTTCTCTTTCCTATTACTCTGTTCCAAAATATTCACTACTCTCACATCATCTTCTGAATTAAAAGGATCTTCAGTGTGGTCCTGTGGAGATGGATTTCTCTTCCTAACTTCTTAGAATGTTTCTCAGCTAATTGAAAGCACTGTGTGGTCTCCACGGAAAGCTGTCAAGGGACCCAGATCACGAGCTGGACAAAATATATGCATTGTATGACATTTAATATGAATGTTTTAGTAATCTCTAGTGGACCAGAGGAGTGATCTGCTCTGAGTGGGGGCAGACATCAGGGCTGAATGACAGTTGTCTTAAATATGCAAGTTTACCAGTCCCATCAGTGTCCATTTTTGGATCATGCGCTCCTGGATGGCTACGAGCAAAGTGGGGCTGGCGAAATACTGCTGAATAGTCTGAAAAACTGAGCTACATGGATTGTCACAGGGCACTTGAATTAGCAGGAAAACTGGACTCCAGAAGAAAGGGAGCAGCTGGGGAGGTAGGAATGTATCTGAATTCAGGGTTCCAGGACCTACAGCAAGCAGAGGCAAGATAGAAGTTCTGGCAGAGTGGAGCTGAAAGAGCTATGCAGGAGCTTAAGTATGGCTGAAAATTTTATTTGAGTTATGGTTTAGTCATTTATCTTTTCTTTCTGTGCTTGTATCTAAAAGCCCTTCTTTAAATCTTCCAAAGTAAGACAGTCCTGCTAAAAATGTCTATGCATTTGTCATTAAACTCAGGTTGAAGTAGTAGAAGTGATGCTGGTAAACCTAGGCTATGTTGTTCCCATGGTGGTGGTAGATCAGAGTAAAGAAGGGTACAGGTAATGTAGAGGGTTTGCTCAAAGAAATTCAAGAATCATATTCTGCTTCCACTAAATCACAAAAATATGGGCTTAGTTCTGACATATGCTCCTCCTTCCTTCAAGAAGGGAAGTAGTGGAGGGACACCAAGACTCTTCCAAAGTACTGAGAAGAGTTGCTACTAGCATGTGGCATCTGACAGGGCTTTTTATATATTCTGGGTTATGCTGTAGTTTGAGACACATCACAAGGAACATCAAATTTAATTTTTTTTTTCTCGGCCCATCTCTGTGTGTAATAGGGGTAGAATGATATCTCTATGCACAGGCAAGCTAGAAAGAGAAACATACTACAATAAGATTAGCTGGTCCATGAAGAATGGCAACAACAATAGAGTTATTTTACCTAATTATAGAGGTGACAGCAAAACTCACATAAGGTTTCACCCTGTTATTTGGCTTTGTGGCAAAATTCGGTCCTGCCTTGCTTCTGTCATCTGAGGAGCTACAGAACCTACTAATCAAACAGCAACAATTCATGGTTGTCAGAATGGATAAAATTGATAGCTTATTAATAAAGATAACTAATTGGCCTTGCAGCCTATTCATTATTGCCTGTTTGCAGTTCTTTCATAAGTTAAAAACCCCACATAGACATTAAGCTTGGCAAGTTTTTCTTTAGAGTGTGTAGTGTACATTCCATGCTAGATTGTGGGCTCAGCTAGAGCACTTACCAATATGCTGTGGAAATAAAGGGAACATTTTCAAGAATAGCAGTTCACATACTGGGCAGTCTTGTTGCGTGCGTGGACATGAATTGTTGAATAAGTTACCATTAAATATGCCTTGCAATCAGTGACAGATTCTGTCTCTGAGATACTGAGTCTTTTCCTTAAGTAACTGATATTACTGAATGCTTGATAGTTCCACTGTATGATCGTTTTTATGAATTTCCTGCCTTTGAAATTCCAAATGGACCACTTCAATCTCTATAGAGACATTAATTTTGCATCTGCTTTTTTTTTCCCCCTTAGAGCTGAATTTTTTAATTAACACTAAATAAATATTCTTTACAAAGTGTTATTAACAATAGCCATAAAATCCAGTGGGTAACTGGTTTGAACACAGCTGTCCTGTTCCTTTTTTTACATCACTGGGGACAACCCTGTCTGTGATTTGTCCATATGAAGTCTTCTGCCCATTCACCTCTCTCCTCACATTCAGAAATTGTGACTCCAGTCGAATGGCAGCCTATTAGGTCCCAATGTTTCAAGGCATAGTTATTTCCCTTCAACATCAAAGCAAATTACTCTGATTTAGTTTCTCTTTAGAAAAGGAAGTGGTCCTTTATTTTCCCTCTGCAATTTGTTCATCCTTGCTAAGTGCTGCTGCAGATATTCCCTTCTTACAATTTCCTTTTTCTTGTTTTCCCCTTCAAACTGAGTATTTCAGTCTGATAGTTTTATTTGCCATTTTAGAGGAATGTATTTTGCAAGCACAGACCTCACTGTTGTGCA
Source organism: Pycnonotus jocosus (assembly GCA_013400435.1). Classification (NCBI taxonomy): domain Eukaryota; kingdom Metazoa; phylum Chordata; class Aves; order Passeriformes; family Pycnonotidae; genus Pycnonotus; species Pycnonotus jocosus. The sequence continues at coordinate 894,908 of VWYP01004471.1, forward strand.
CTTCTGATGTAATTGGAATAAGATGATTTGGCCACAGAGCTTTGAAAAATTTGGAAGGGCTATTACAGAGCAAACAAATTTATCATATTTTGTGACATTTGCATCTCATTTTCATATCAAAATACATAGCTTCCAAAATCCTCATTTCAGAGGTTTAAGGGTTTTTTTGTACACTTCAGTTGAGATTCTTTAGGGCAAATTTCCCCTTTATGCATTGCTAGACACCAATTCACAGATGAACTTTAAATGCCAGATTTCTTTTGATAGAAAGAAAATGAAAACTAAATGAAAACCCATCTCCCTCCAGAATCCAGTTGAAAAGTGAGATTACTACAAACTTCTAAAAGTTCTCTCTGAGATTTCAAGATTACTCATAAAATAGGGAGGAAGAGGGTGATAAAAAGAGGAATTGGCAAAGTCCTTGGAAATAACCAACAACGTAGAAATAATTTCCTTCATATAATTTGCACTTTTATCTGATTTTTTCCCTCTTACTCAAAATTAGATTGTGTTTGTGCTTTTGAGACCTCCTTAACTTCTGCAGAGAAGAGATTTAATGAGGCTGATGATTTTACATAGGCAGTAATGTTCAGTTGTGAAGTTACCCAGCTTGACTGCAAAACTCATTCAGACAATCATCCTGCATGGTCTGATGCTAATCTTGTAGATTATTGATGCAAAATGCAAGTTCAAAGTACACATTTAGATGAAAATTGCTAATTTCCAAAGGTTAGGTCACTGGGGTTTTCTAAGGAGCTAAGAGCAATTATTTGCGCTTCTCACTACAAGTGAGGACTTACTTTGGTCTATATCCAGCAAAGATGGGAATGAGAGACCATGAAATACAATTTTAATTTGGTTATCCAAAACTATTGAAAAAATGAATTAATGCATGTTTCTGGGTTTGATCTGGACAGATTTCTGTGTAGATTTGTCTTTAGTGTTTTGAATCAATTTTGTCTTCCAAAATCTTTCAATAATATCTAAGTGAAAGAGCATTCATTGTGGTTTTGCTTATTCTTGTTTTAATAAATAGCAATGAAAGCTGGGAGGGGACAGAGCGTGGGGGGTTGGGGTTTTTTTTTTCTCTATCTACTTGGTATTGCAGACTTAGGATACAAGCTATGAAGAAATAATTAAAGCTCCCAGCATTTTTTTTTTCAGTGTGTAGGACTAATTAACTATTTTTAAAGGTAAATATAATTTTGGCAGCTTCTTCTACTTAATTGATTGGCCAAATTTTCCAATATATACAGGATTTCTACCAAAATTAATTCTTTAGAAAACTAATAGCAAAATGTTTCTCAGACTTATTATTTTGGAATAAAATCTCAAAGTAATTATTTTGGGAGTAATTACTGTGGAAAAAAGGATTTTAGCCAGGAATAATGTAACGCATGTCAAAACCTAAAATCACAATTTGCTTAGGGTTTTTTTTTTTTTTAACTACCTCATCAGAATGTAGAGAGCTCTGCATTCCCGTGCCTGTGGAGCAGCCAGCCGTGGGGATTTTGCTGGCTATCCCCAGGCTTACAGAGACAGGCACGTAGCAGCTCAATCTGCGTGTGAGAAAGGACACATAAGTTGTTACAAAGCCCTTTGCAGATAATGACCCTTTTTCCTAATTTACAACTTAATAGTCTTGACAATTAATAATTGTCTTGACAACGGATAATCTTTACTGAAGTGCAGTGTGAAAAGCAAACAACAACCTGCAATTCTTTAGTTTGTTTTCTTTTTTACCATTACTGCTAGAACAGTTAAAGTACTTACAAAGGGCATCAGGAACAGCTGGAATTTCTTCATATACCTATTATGTGATTTGGTATACTTTTTTTAATCTGCTTTGCAAGAAAAGCCTAGAAAAACCTGGTCTAGTGGGAACTAGCAAAGTGTACAGCAAACCTTCCCTGTCACTGTGCTTCCTTCTACCACTGTCTCTCCCCCTCAGCTGGACGAGATCATGGCTTAGGTACCAGTTGCAGTCCAAGCTCAGAAAAGATGCCTGGGCTTAGATCACCCTGATGGTGCCCTTTCTCCCATCGTCTTAGGGGGCAGTCTTCACAACTAAGCAGAGAAGTAGCATTCCTCTTGCCGATACAGAGCATGCACCCTTGATTTTTGCTGGCTTTATAGCTACTGTGCATCCGTACTTACACACTGTAATACTGTAAAAGGAAAATAATTACAATAAAAAAGGCTATTTTCTCAAAGAGACTCATGATTCCTAGGTACACACTGAAAAGGACTTGAAGAACTGCAAGTCCCTCATGGCTCTGCTTGTGTTTTGCAAAGCTGGGCAGGATTTGACAGCTCACCCTGGCACCCACTGCCAGATGCCAGGGAGTTGGGATTATGGGTGTTTATTAGGGTACACTGATGGTGGATACCATTCCATCAGGTGCCACGTCACTGCTGTGTGAGATGGGCTGCCACTCTTCTCACAGTAGGAACAGATGACTTTTCCAGAGGGCAAGAACTTGTAGAGAGTGGTTTGTATGACCAGATGGAGCCACTGTGATAGTCTGGTGTGAGCTTCCAGATTATTTATTAAGTATTGGCAAGAGCAGGCTATTAGTGCCTTGATTTTTTTTCTTTTTTTCTTTTTTTTTCTTTTTTTTTTTTTGATGATAAGCGAGAGTGGTGAGGTGTTAATTGAGAGGGAATTAGCTTTGATTTACTCTGGATATACATGCTCAATGATGTCCTTTCCTCTCTCTTTTCTAGGCAGAGAACATTGTGCTAGAATCCTACTGACCTTTATTTATAAGGATTTCAGAGCTTGAGAAGGTCAGAGGAGGGAAGCAGCTGACCAGGTGGCAGTGGCAGTGGAGCAGGCAGTCTGTCCCGATTTGCTCACTGCAAAACTCAGTCTGGAGGCCTGACCCTGGGCAGTGATGGAGTAACAGCTCAACACCACCAAGTGCCAAGGTCCCGTGTCAGTGAGGCTGCTCTCTGCTATTTCGGACCATGGTGAAGCTGATAAGGTCTAAATAGGAAGTCACACTACAAGTGTCTGGGACATGCTGGTGTTGGCTATTTAAAATACGTGTCCACAGCTGAAACACAGTGCTAACCTCTCTGAAATCCCTCTTTGGGGTGCAATCATACCCCTGACAGGAATTCTTCTGGATATATAGTGGGGGTGCCAGAGTGATGAGGGCTTGAGCTGCAGAAAGCAGGGGTGGGTGAAAGTCATTGAGGGTTTGATGGATAAGAGCAAATTCCTGAGTTCCTCATTCAGGGGCTGGCTGCTGGAGCAGGGCTGAGCCACTCTGCTGCAGCAGCTGCCAGTAGGAGATGCTCAAAAAAACCACTTTTCTTTGGGCATTAACAAAAATAATGAGAAAAAAAAATAAGCAAATGTCTGGAAGAGGAGCAGATTGAGAATTCGCTTCCTTATAATAAAATTCTCTCTTCATCTGTGTAGGCATTTCTGCTAGACTGCCAATTCTTTACAGACCAGACAGCTAAATGATCAGTTGAGTATCAACTTGTTCCCTGAGCACTCACACACTGAAAACCATGGTGGAAATGCTAAATGCTTTTCTTTTAAACTCCTTGGACAGTTTAAATTAGTAAAACTCTTCAATATAATTTTTGTTTGGTAAAGAGGTGGTCATGTAAAATTATCAAAATTACAATAATTAGCAAATTGCAGAGAAATGTCTCTAGGACTTAAAGCTCCAATGTGTAGGCAATAGAACTGTAATTTATAAGCTGACATACCAATTCAGCTATAGGCAACTCCAGCAGCTGCTTTGCTACTCATTAAAATAAGTGCACAGCTATCAGACTAATTATAGCATGGAGCTATGTAGAAAACTGAACCCAGACAGTGAGACAGGAGATCTTCTGACAGAAGTACTCCACAGCCCACTGCAGCCTGGAAATCCTGCTGCATTTTAAACTGCTGTCTCCCTGGACACATTTGGAATGTTGCTTATTTTGTACATTTTTCTTAGTTTCTCTCCTCTGCCTCAAGTTCCTCAAAGATATCATTGAATCTCAGAAGGGGAGTTACCAAAGGTGTGTGGGATGCAGCAGTCGCTGCTTTTGTTTTTGCTCTTTGAGAATGCAATCCATTCTGGTGACTTCTGTTTTTTTAATATTAGAACAGACTTGAGCAGCTGCCTCACCATGAGGGCAAAAGAAGGGAGGATTGTTATTTTCTCTCCTATCCCCTCTCATTAAAGAAAAGACTGGATCCAATTCCACATATCTATATATTCCACATATCTGCACATATCCATATATGCTTCTGTGTTAAGTTTGTGATTAGGGCCAGGGTGGTGTGTCAAAGGGGTTTAGGTGAATAGATAACTCAGATGATTTCCTAATACCTCCCTAAAATGTCAGGTTTTGTAAAAGGTGACCAGCTTCTGACTTTTCCTGCATGTCAGTGTGTTAATTTGTCTGCCTACCTGTGTTCATGTTTATGTTCTTGTAAACAGAAATCAGGTACTACTGCTCATTTTAACTAGGCATGCATATAAAATAGCAACAGTTTTGTCTCAAAACCCTTTTTGATTAATGAGGCTTAACTAAGCTTTTGGGAAAAGTGCTGTATTTTATTGCCAGCGTGTAACAGGCAGGCTTGGTGGTCTCTGCTCTGCAGAAGAGGATCCTGAGCTGCTGCACTGGCATCAGCCAGGGACTCCAACCTTCTTCAGAGCAGGATGTACCTGTTCAGCATTTGGAGAAAAGAAGCCAGCTGGCCTTCCACTCCCTCTGTAATGTTGGGCTCATCTGTGTGTCACACAAGCATCCTCACTTCAAGAGGCAAGCTAGGCTTGCTAAATTTTGGAGTCTTAATCTGAACCTCATAGCCTTTATTTACATCATCACCATATCTTGATTTTAACATTTTCTTAGGGAAGACATCTCAAAAGATAAAACAGATTTGGCAGCAAAACAAACAAACAAACAAAAATGAAAGAACCTCCCAAAAATCATATGCATCTGGAAAAATAAAACATTCCCTGGCAGCACAGGGGCCCTACAGCTACATGAGTTGAGGGCCTGGCTGTATAATTTGTGGAGCGTAATAATCTTATAATTATATTGCTAATTGTATGCTACCCCTTTTTTGTAATAACTGAGTGAAGCGATTCATAACAACATTTTACAGGAGCTCAGAGAGACTGTTAACTGAAAATGAGCTCTTGCAACACAGCTCCTAATAACTGTTATTGTTAAGGGTGCACCATCAAGCTGCCCAAATGCCTTGCTGGAAGGTGTAGTTCTGCAGAAGTGTTTCAGATTTAAAATCTCAACCTTTGTGCCTTTGTGGTCTTGTCTTTGTGAAAAATAATAGGAGAGAGGATGGAAGAAAGGTTAAGAATAAGAGGAAAGGAAGTCTAAGCAATATCCACAAAGAAGTTCAAAAGGCTGCAAATGGTAGGAAGAATCCAAATTGCAAAAAGGAAGGTGTGTTCATAGTGAAAAGTATAGGAACTGGATTTTGCAGATACTTTTCAGTTTTAGTATTTCAGAAGTAAAATGATTTTCAGTTCAGTAGTGAGGAAGAATTGACAGTTTGGGGATTAGACAGGATCTCATCTGACAATACTTAAAAGATCAAGAATTTGCAAACTTGATTGCAGAGACAAGGTATTTACCTTCTTCTCATTGATGCTTTGGATTTTTGCTTTTCTGAGCTAAATTTGGCTTTGGGGGAGCCAAAGGTGCTTTCTCTGTCTGTGGATGTATTTTTTCTCTGTGTTTCCAAAGCAGCTGTTGCTTCTCAAGGCGACTTTACCTTGGCTGAGACAGAAAGGAATAGCTGTTCTGGATCATTCAGGCAACACATTGTATTGGTGGATTTGTGCTTCCAAATTAGATGAGATGGAAATGTGCAGCATTTTACAGAAATAAAGGGATTTTTAAAAAATCTTCAATGCTTAGTTACATGGAAATTATATGTGTAAAAAGCAGTAATATTTTTTCTTGCCCTAAAAGCAGAATATTGAAGTATCTGAGCTTGTGTGTTAAGTGTATAGCAGTAACTGCCTGTTGGGACTCTTGAGTGCATGCTGTGTGCTCTGGGATTGTTTTAAATTGTTAGAATTGTAGTTACATTATGAAAAGAACAATTTTTCTTTCATGCATGGAGTATTAGAAGATGAAGCATATCCGATATTCTTCCCTCATTCCTGCTAGTGTCCTTTTATGGCAATGGTTCCTTAAATATTTCATCTTTTAGAACTGACAATTTACTACACTTGGCTTCAATTTTTAGTGCTTTCCCCATATAATTTCAAATACAACATGGCTTATCGTTTCAGATACAATATGACCCAGGTTGTGAAATCATTATGAAAGATTCTTCATTAAGAGTCATACTAGATCCTTAGAATTATTTTATTTCAAAAGATTTTTTTCCCTCATTTATCCCTAGAGAAATTTTCAAGCCAGCTTGTTCTGATGTGATACAGACCATATACAATACTCATTTTGCACTCATAGTTGCTTGACATGAAGATCAGTAGATTAAGGGACATAGTATTTTTTTTGGAAAATATTTGAATTTGGAAACCATATTAAAGTGAACATATCTCAAAAAATTAGCTCACAGCATATATGTGTGTTTACATATGTAACTTAAGTATTCTGCAAAATATGATACCAGACACATTATCTGATTCAATCTCTATGAGTTGTTTTGGCATGTTCAGAATTTGCCTCATAGACTGAAGTCAATAAGTAGGAATAACTTGTTCAGCATGTCCAGACAAAGTAGTTATAAAAGAAAGAAAGACTAGAAAAAGTAGAGCAGTGGAAATATTTTAAATAAGGGGATAGGAATTTGGAATACAAGAAGTAAAATAGAATATATGAATATAAGGGATATTTTGATATTCATTCTTTCTAGCTAAAACAGTTCAGGTCTGCTCCTGCCTCTCTCAAAATCTGTGGCAGGGTCTCTGTTTTTGTTAATAGGCTGAAATTCTGCAACCTCTAGTATATATGTCCAGCCTAGGAACAGTTTTGGGGTTTTATTCAGTGTGATAAAGCTATTGACTTTGGGCTTTTACTTGTGTGAATTGCAGAGTCTGTGATGAACTTGCTATTCCTAGAGAAATGTGTAAAATTCTCTTGTTAGAAGGTAGGAGGTTATTTTCTGCTAAGCATGATTTTGATTTATTTAATTTCACTTACTGATAAGAATATTAAGGTGGGCACAACCTTTTGGAGCTCTAGTTATATGCACTTCATGAAATCGCAGCATTTGTCTTAGATTCTCATGTTATCCTGCTAATAATAATTTCCTTTACAGCTTGTCACGCGCAGTGTTCCCTTGCACACTTTAATGTAGAATTTCCATTCCTAATCTTCACAGTTTCACTCTATTTAATCTGCTTTAATATTTGACTTTATTGTATGCTGTTCTGTGGATCCTACAGCTACATAGTGGAGTACATATCCAAGCGGAAATCCAGCAGAAAGGAATTAAAAATTGTAAACAAATAGGGTAATGCTCCTTTTTCTTGCACTTCTCCATCTTTGGTGGAGAAAAAACCTATGGGTGATTTCTCATGTGAAAAATTACCAGTATTGCCTTTTGCTCCGTTTCTTTTCTTGCAGCTCTGCTTTCTACCTCAAAAGCACACGAGATGCCTCTGGATGTAAATTTGGTAGATATCTTTCCAAGCAAGGTGAAAAGTGTAGAAATATTTGCAAAATAATTGAACTGTTTTCTGTACATATTTAGTACAGACAAATTATTAGAAATTTGTCTGCACTAAATATGTACAGAAAATTGATCAACTTTTTTTTTCTTGGTGACATATATAGTTTATAATAGGCTATAGGGTATATTTCTGTATTTCTGTAAAATCTGCATATCTCACACTGTTATTTCCATTATTTCAGAACTATTTATTTCTGTTATCTGTTTTTGTTCTGTAAATGCATCTGGACTTTTTGTCAGTGTTTGGTAAGGACAGGCATATAAAAGTTTTTAAATTTTCAGTCTGTAAATGTATTTTGATCTTCATCAATTTGATATGAACATTCAAAGGGATTTGGTGGAGAAAAGTAATTCTGAGAGATTATAAAAGCTTTAATGGAATAAAATTGCATTCCTTTCTTGAGGTGAATTCCACAAAAACACAATATTGAATAGTCAGAGGAAAACTCCCTACAACACTCCTATTCATTTACCTTTCTCAGAGATTCACACACAAGCTGGACTTGTATGGTCCTGCAGAAACAGTGTCTTAAATGCAGCAAGACAAGGATCATTTGCAAAGACTTGAACCTCCCTCAGTCTCATCAATAGGCTCAGATTCTGTAGCCCAGGAAGGCTCACGACAGCAAGCACAGTTTATTTCAGAGGTGTAAATTTAAAAGTTAGAGTTAAAACCCTGTTGGGAACAGATGCCACTCTTCTGTATTTGCACTTATAGCCAGCAAAGGGATGCAGGACATGAAGTTAGCTTAGAGGAATTCCTGTAATTTGTCAGGATCACCTTTCATCACAGTGTCCATCTTCAGCTGTGGCAGTCTGTGTGAAGGCCAAGCCATTTCACAGCAGTCACTAACCTTTTCCAGTCAGAGCCTTTTACCTATATGTAAGGTATCTTCTAGATCATAGCTCTGTTGAGCAGCACTGTGCACAGTGCTGAGGGGTGGATGATGGGCCTGGATTTTTATGTGCATTATTTACAATTTGCTGAATCCACACTTTTGTGACAACTCAAGCATCCTTTAGGAAAAAACTTTATGAAAAATTCTTTTGCATCAGTATACTGAATATGAAATATCTGCAGCCTTTAAATATACTTTACACAGGTATCAACCCAGGTAATGTGTCAGAACAGAGAGCTGGAATTTCTGGAATTATTTTTAGAGCTGCTTTCAAAGTGGGACTCCTGTGCAGTGCACAGACCCTTTAAAATCATCTTTAAATCCTCTTTAAAAGTTGAACTGCAGTTGTCTGTCAGACATAGGGGCTATGGGGATGTTACAAGTAACTAGGATTCCTGTCTTTTTCCTATTTCCTGTCTTCTTCATTAATGAAACTTCTAACGCTGGTTTGTAAGTACATTTTTACAACGTAATACTTTTTAACTGGAAAACACAGCCACAAAACTGGACACTGAATATATTTATTCTTTTGGATACACTCTCTGCACCTTAAGAAAATACATCACAGTGAGTGAATAATTATTATTTTTGTACTGTGTTATTTTATGGAAAGTATCTCTCACCAGCAGGAAAGTACAAGGACTTCTAGGAATCACTAGGGTATAATGAAAGTTGCCAAAAATGTAAACCAATACAGATTTTCTTATGAACCATGAAAATATTATGTTTAAACTAAAACCCTAACCTTTAGCCTTTATATGAGAACAGCAAAAAAATATGGACAGGAATTTTTTAAAAAAGTGTGTACATAGACATCTGAGGTCTTAGGTCCTATTTATTTATTTGAAAAAATGGCCTGAGACCTTAGAAAATACAAGCCAACTAAACTAACATCAGAAGATCAATGAACGATCTGTGAGTAAGTGGAAAATTTCTGGTCTGATTAAATCTGCAAAATTAATCTGAACAGTGGGCTCCCCTTTTTTGCTTCTCAAATGTTTTATTGTGCATTTAATTACAGGCAAGATACCTTTTCACCTCCATGAGGGCATTTTTTCCATGAGATTTTTCCATTCTGCTCATACTTCCATCACCTACTAAGTCTACAGACTTCAGCCAACATGCCAGCAATACTCCAATAAAAGAAGTGACCTACCCAGCAACACAATATCAGGACAAAAGAATTATTCCTCCAGAAGAGAAAAGAAAAATAGTAAGTTTCCAGGATGCTACTTGCTAAGGTGTCAGTGTTGGAGTACACCATGAGAGGATTTCGACTTCCTAGCTTGAAGATCAACTATGGAGGCATGTAATCAAAGAAGGAAGCCTATGAAGATATTTTTAAAAAGGAGATAGATCTTTTTCAGTGATCTATTTTCTTGATTTGGTTGTGGATCAACTGAAGCAATTTATTGAGTCTGTATTAATAATTACTCTTGGCAACAACATGTGAAACAAAACTAGTTTTCTTATTTTGAAGTTTAACCATGAAAAGAAACATTTATGTGGATCAGATATAAAATCCAGAACACTGGTGCCTATCTTCAAACTGAATGGTTGCAAAACTAGTTTCTCTTTCAGAACAGAACAAGGGTTTTTTTTCTCTCTGCCTTTTTAGTTTGTTTGGTGAGGGTTTTGTTGTGTTTGGTGGTTTTTGGTTTGTTGGTTTTTTTTAATTTGCTAAAGGGAATACAAGGGCTAAATAACCTCAAAGAAAACAAAAATTAAATGAAAGCTCTGCCTGACCCCAAGCATTTTTTTTACAGTTCTGGTTCAATAACCCAAATGAAATATCCCTTGTTAACACGGTTCTAAGTACAAAATACCTTAACAACAATTCCCAGGAGATGTTGTAACACCTTTGTCAAATTCATTTTAATGTTAAAGTAGCTGAGAACATGTTCATTCTCTGAAATCAGAGGTATTTCAACATTTCCATTCTAATTTTGGATGAAAACAAATGTTGAAATATTAGAATTTCCCCCAGGATGAAAATTCTAATATTTTGTTCGGCTCTAGTTTCCAATAACTCTTACACTTTAATTTTGTAATATTTAACTTAATGTCTCCCATGTGAGTATTATAGCACTAGTGGGTGAAACTTTAGTCACCTCACAGATTAGGCATGCAAAGGAAAACAGCTCATGTATGTAGAGGGACAGATTTCTCCCTTCACAAGTACCTTCCTCTTGTTTCCCCTGCTGATGAGATGTCAGTTTATTACAGACTTGATGAATGGAGTTTCCTTTCTCAGGAAACAGTAGTCAGGCCTATGGAAGCATTTATGTAACAGCATACATTCCCTCCCTTATTATCCCTTCCCGTGGCAGCGCTGGACCGCAGTCAGAGACTGCCTGAAGGGAAAGAGTGAAATGCTGCTGCTGGGATATTTGTGGGAAACAAAACTTAGCAGTCCTGCTCTTAGGAGTTGTGAAGCCACGATTGACCTCTGCTTGCACCTCTGTGGTGCTGAGTGAGAGACCTTCTGTGCTGCTCATGCCTCTGGATCAGGGAGGCTGATGCTTTCCACGGTAGGGCAGCTGCACACAGATGTGCACCACACTCGATCTCATCACCTAAAATCTCTCTTAGGCAAAATCTCTCTTAAGTTTGCTCCTACCAGGTTGGGTCCCAAACAGCCCAGGCCTGCCACGACTTTTAATACTGGGGTCCTCCAAACCAGCCAACCCAAATCAATTACAACATGAGCTAGATCCAGTTCCCATTCAAAGCCACTGCAAGATGATGTGAGCTTTTCCTCAGCATACACTTCCCTAGATATCAAAATACTTTACAGATTAGCTTGATTGAACTATCTCAGTTTTACAGGTTGGAAAAGTGAGATGCTGACATAGTTATAACTATCAATTTGTCCACTGTGTTCTGTGGCATAATTAGTCCTGGAGCCTGTGACACCAGACTCCAGGTTGTACACTCCATGTTGGACCACAGTCTTCAGCAGGTGTTTCACAGAATGTGTGTTACCAGGTCTTGCTCTTAGTTCTTTTTCTTCCTTAAATGCAGCACATCAGTGCCTGTCCCAATGCTGCATTTTATTGTGATACATTGGCAGGAAGGAAAGCGGTCAGTCTATCTGTGTCTTTCTCCAGCTGAGGAATGCCTGGTTACGACAGTCTCTGGCAAATTTGGGGTTGTGGCTTAAAGAAGCTAAAATGGGGAAATGCTGTAACCATGTCTTCAATGAGGTAGACACAACCACTGCTGACTGTTAAGGGGTAAATCAATGCTCTCATGCCCAAAGACATGACCTCAATTCTTGCTGCCGTTTCAGGCTGTGGTCTTATGTGCGCATGAGAAAAGGAAATTTCAACCTCCACAACGTTTTGGTTTGTAAACATTGCTCCTAAAAATCAATTCCTTCCTCCTTCCTTTAGGCCCTAAGTACCTAAATCAACTTTGTCAGGTGTAGCCCAGGAACCAAAACTACTGATAGGGTATGGCCTGAGGTGTCCTTGCACAGGTATGGACCTCAGCTTCCACACAGACTGTACTCCTAGGAGCATCCTTTACCAGCACTCAGTGAGGGCTGTCTTATGGAGGAGATAGATTAAGTACAACTTAGAGACAATTAAAAAAAAAAGATACAGAAGCTCAAATGTACAAGCTTTGGTACAGTTATGATTAACTCATTACCTGGACAAGGCTACTGAAGGTAGGTGTTGAAATATGCACAGCAGTTTATACAAACTGATACCTTGTGCATGCTAATATTTATTATGTGATAGGATACAATGATGGCACTAAAACAAAGAGCTATAACAGCAAGCCTAGAAATACCTTAAAATATTTATAACCAAAATGGAAAATTATGTCACTGCTGGATTAATGTTTCTTGATTTTTTTAAAAAAATTATTCTACCAGTGCATTTTGCTGCTTGGCAAATGTAGCTAAAGAGACAGATCCAAGAAGTTCAGGTTTCTAATAAAAATAATGAGTTTTTCCACCCTCCCAGTGTTCAATTCAGCAAACTACTTTTCAGGAGAATATATTCATAGGGTACACATAGCCAGGAAGGACTCTAAGCTGATGTTGCTGGTGGAGCAGAGTAAAATTAAGGTTGCTTCCTTGACTTCAATGCACACTTAGAAGTATTTCAGGTTTATCTTATCTCAGAACTTTCCATATGTGCTATTAATAGCTCTTCAATTCTTGCTATTTTATTTTTGCTTTCAAAGCTTTTTGTCTGCATGTTCTTTATTACCTATGGGCGATTCATCATTATCTGTGTTTTGTTTTAGTGTACTTTATCACAATTCATCTATCATATATGATTCTTTAAATAATAAACCATTTCAAAAGATTTGAAAGTATATTTCTGTTTTCTAAAACACAAATGCAGCTGAGTTGAGCTCTAATATAAGTTTGTGTGAAAATCAAAGCCTAACACTTACTAAACATGTTGCTTTTGAAGAAAAGGTAAAGGGAAGCATAGGATCAAAAAAAAAAAAAGTTCTTCTTAATGACTTGATATTAGGTACTTTGATAAAATCTGAAAAATGTATTTTGAATCAGTTAAGATGCTAATGTTGCACAAAGCCCTAAAAGAGATTTTAAATTCTTTTTTCTCTTCAAGTTTTCTTGTAAAACCCTAGTTCTGCATTTCCCTATTCCATCATGTGTGACATGTAGCATCACCCCAGTCAGCTCATGCAGTTGTTGGCAGAAGTCTCTTTAGATTTCTTTTATGATTTCAAGATGATGGCAGAGGGAATATATTTGCAAGTTCAGCTGCCACAGGTAAAACAAATAAAATTTGCTTTGAATGGTATTTCATTTGAAACAATCCACCAATAGCAAAGAATTTCTGGGTAATGTCTCTAGAAGCCAATCTATGTCTGCTAGCCCTTTATGAAGAACCACTAAATCTCACTAATGAAGATGAGAATGGGTGCTGAAACTCTTGAATTGTTGACTTTGTTATAGATTTCTTAAAGGTTGTAATAAAACAATTTTTTCTGCTATTTTCTTATTTGTCAAATAAGAAAATAAGTTGCAAAATACAAGCACACATTACATGTTTCTTAAATGCTAGGTAGTAAATACTGTGTAATTCAAAATTAATATCACTGCAGTGATAACACAGAACAGTGATCTGCACTGAATAATTTTTTGTTTCTTCCTGAGCCAAGAAGGCCTGAGTGAATGTATTAATATATGCTTTGTCAAATTTGTCTAACTTGTTCTCAGGAATTACAGTGATAGAAATCTCTGAGTTTCCTTAGGCAATCTTTCTCAAGTGCTTTATAGAACCTACCCTCCAACATGAACCTCATTTGCCTCAGTTTAAAACCATTTATTTTTGGCTCTGTGCATGATGAACTTGACAAACAGATATTTTTAAAGATTTCATCAGACTTACAAAGAAGATACTTATATGTTGAGCTGAAATTACAAACACTGTTTATATCAACTATGGCTGTCACATATCCACCTAGTTTGGTGGGGGGGGTTGGGGTTTTGGGGTTTTTTTTTTTTGTTGTTTTGTTTTGGTTTTGTTTTTGTGGGTTTTTTTGGTTTTTTGTTGTTTTTTTGGTTTGGTTTTGGTTTTGTTTTTTCTATTTGAACAAATTTAGGTAAAACTATCTTTGTTAAACTTTCTATTTTGTCTCCTCTGTATGATTTAGTAACACAGGTTTCAGAAGGGGTTTTTTTTCTGGTTAATTGTTGTATTGCTAGAATACAGATACATGTTCATACAAAAAGATTAGTGATCTATTTTACTTGGGAGGTGATGTGTGATAATTGACCAATCCAATAGAAAGGTGTTCATAATCACAGACCAAATTCCAAAATCCCTCTCCTTCTTTACACTTGAATGCTTCATTTAAGACATTCAGAGTTACACACATCATGAAATACTGTGGTTTTGAGGAGAGGATTTCTGAGAGGGCCTCACTCCCTGATAGCATTCAAGCTCAGGAGTTCAATATTGACCAAGTCGATATGAGAGAGCTAAACTGCTTTACAATAATGAGTAGAAAGTCCATCTGTTCCTCCTTTTTGACAGAAATGATCATATTCAAAATAAAAATACTGATGTAGTAAGAACTGACTGGAATGCTCTTTAAAAATAGAAAGTTAAAGAAATAGACATCCAGTTTAAATCTGGAACACAAGGGGTGTTTTTTGACACTTAAGATTCCCAGTACATCTCAACGAAGATTTTCTTTGAATTTTATAGAAAGCAGGAGCTGGTTTGTTTGCAGTTCAGCTCTTGAGGAGGCTCACAGTGGGGGTAAGCAAACAGGGCCATAGGGACAGACGTAGATAGAGGTTCCTCCAGACGTGCCACTGCTCTTTTCTCAGAGATAAAACCCGAGAGATTACAGACCAACAGTAAACTTCCTTAAGGTGAGGCTGATGGTCTAATGACTCTTTTTTACTTTACAAGGCCCAGAGTGTGTTTGGGAAGGGAAGCTATTAAGACAGATGAAGTTTGGTGATATATTGTATTCAGTGCTCCCATTGGACAAAAGGATCCTTTGATTCCTGCTCACTTCTGTCCTCTCAGTTGCATTGAAGAGGCCATGGTACAAACTCATTAGAGAACGAGATGCACTTAGAATCCTTTCCAAATCATTTTGTTGTTGCTGCTGTGGTATGTAAAAGCTGGGTCTGTTCTGAGGCCCCCAAGCAGCAGTTTTTCCTGGCTGGGAAGGCTCAGGGGAGAGGTGTCTGGGTGGCCAGAGGCTCAGTGAATTGCTGGGAAAAGAAGTAGGCGGAAGTAAAGCCATAGGGCTCTTGAAATTATGTGATTGCCAAAGGCAATTGTCCACAGATACAAAAATGAATGAGGAGATGGTGGCTGCTGGCTTCCTGTGGTGTTCCTGCTGAAGTACAGCTTTTGGAGGAGTATCTGTTCACCAAATACCTCGTGGTGCTGGTGCAGCTGCAGGAGGAAGCCCCAGGGGAACTGGGCACTGCAGGAGGTGTGCTGATGGGTGCCCATCTTTGGTGGGGTAGTAGGATCCACAGGTCCAACCCTCCTGGCTGGCTTCCTTCTCCCCATGGCACAAGGAGAACATTTCCCACAGCTTCTTTCCCAGTGGTGTCAGTGCTGCTGGAAGTACAGGGTAAAGGAAGGAGTGGTGTGAGGGATGACCAAGGGTAGGAAGGACACTCTTATTGGAGAAAGGAAATGCTTTCCTTGGTGAGAATGGACAGGATGGTGAGGAGCAGAGGCAAGGAATCAGGATGTCTGGTCTGTGTGCAGGGGTAAGGGCAGCCTGGTTAGAGCAGGTTAGAAGGTTAGAGCACAAAGTACCTTCTGGCTGTGGGGGAGGCAAGAGCTCTTCTAGTGCTGGAATAAAGAGGAATATTTTAATAGGTGGTTGGGTTGGCTTTCAGTGGGGAGAGATGGATGTCTCTGTCCCCACTATTCACTACTGCTGGTAAACTTCCTTTCCCCTGCCTGAATACCTACTGAGATTGCCCGGGCTCCTATCACAGAAAGCTTTACTGATATTTCCCAAAGCCACTGAGTGATGCAGATGTTTGTGAGGAGTTTCCAACAGCTCCAGTTCAGCCATTCATCTGTTTCCCATGTTCACACACATGTTGTTTTGCTGGACAGGTGGAAAATGAAAGAAATTATCCTGCTCCATATGAAGTAGGTGTGTATTTCAGCTTGTTCTCCATACTGTGGGACTCTCCTTGGAACAACTTGCTGTTGTCAGACAGGCCTTGGGAGGCATAGCTGGGCAGGCATGGGGCCATGTTGGGAGCATTCTTTTGGAACCTGGAGGTGGGAGGGCTCATACCTGCTGCGAATGGGGTGGAGCAGCCCCTTCCTACTTCCTCTGTGATCCCCTTGACCAAAACTCCTCAGGCAAGATGTCTCTAGCACATCCTACCTAAGTGCTAAGCTCTTCTGAAAGATGGCAATACATGCAGCTATCAGTCTTTTGCCCTCTTCAATGCCTCCACTGAGTAAAGTGTTGCTGTGATGGATAGACTTTTGCTATCAGTATTTAATTGTTCTGTGCTGATGTTGTAGAGAGAAGGATACAGAAGAGACAGTGCCTGTGTAATTTGTTTTGATCCTGTGACCTGTATCTCAACCAGCATTATACTTTTACAGCTTTTTTCATGCCTGAGTGAATTGAGAGTGCCAATTGTTTCAATAAAATGCATGGTGATCCTTAGTGTGAGCACCTGAGGAAGGTGTGCTCAGTGTCTGCTGACACAGCGAGGTGCAGCAGGGTTTCACTGCCATGAAACACCATGGCATGGCACTCCAGGCAGCTGTGCTAACAGTTCTCTGAGGTATATCTAGCAAATGAACTTCAGTCTGGGAATGCATGCTAATGCGGCCAGACACTGCCTGTCCAGTCCAGAACCTGCACAAGTGCATTTGGATAGTGCTGCATTGTGCCATGAAATCATCCCCATTCTTTCCCAAGGAAGAAAGATGATTCAAGAAAAGAAAAGGTTCTCAAGTGGCAGAGTAAGTATTAAACAAAAGTTTGGGGAAGAAGAGAGAAATGGAGACATAATAGGTAAGAAAATGAGAAAAAAGTTACAGAAAAGTTGGGAAAGTGTTGACATCACAGAGGTCCTGCAGCTTAGACTACATCAGGAGGAATAGGACATATGTGTGATTTCTGGGATATGTTACATAGTACCGCACACACTTATCCCACATGCATATTGCACAGTATCTTGGATTACTGGGATGGTGTTTGTAGTCCAACTGTTGATGTCTCCTGGGCTCTCCTTGCCCTGTCAGCCCATATTTGAGGTTATTTCTGCATATGCTGTCCATGAACAGGTGGCAGTCTTCATCCTTATGCTCCATGCATGTGAAAAACAATTCCCTCCTTGTAATTTTGAATTTATTCACAAAAGGAACAAGAAATTAAGCAAGAAACCAGACCAGACTTCTCTGCAGTTCCAAAAACTCTCTTCCAAATAGAGCTGAACATGGGAGTTAGATTCTCTGAGCAATTTGTAACCAAGCAAGAAAACTTACAACATTTTAATCAGGATTATCACGTGATGTCATTAGTTTTCTGGACAAATGCTTTCAACTAGTGCAATATCATTTGGACAGATACTGCCTATAATAACAAAAAATATCCTCACCAAAATGATGGTCACCATAAGCACATAGTGTGACTGCCCATCTCTAAGGAAAATTAACAATTGGACCAGATGGCTAAATGATAAATAATAATTCAGGAATGCTGAGAAAGAAATCAAATACATTAATAACCATGCTTGAATCTTCTCCAAGGGCAAAATGATACACTGTGAATGTGTTTGTCCAATCTTCTGTAGTAATAATAATTTTCAGTCCAGGCATTTTTTCTATTAACCATATGGTTTATCAGGCTTTTCTTCCCAGCAGCAGTCCCCAGTGGAGGGACTGTGTTGCAGTTGCAGTGCTAATACAAACATCCATGTCTGAGGAGAATGAGAAAACTGTATTTAAAATAGTTGGAGTCAGATGCTGACAAGCATTGTCAATCCTGTTCCCCTCTGTAGTTCTTTGTAAAATAGATATTTCTTTTAAAAACTACTTAATTATTCTGGTTACAAATGTGTATCTGACTATAGTGAGTTCTGGCAATAGTTAGTCGGGGTTAAGGTATAAAGAATTCATATTGAGTTCCTGTGAGCAGAACTATTTGCACCAAAGTAACTTTCCTCTTATAGCTCTTCATGTATGATGATCTGTATGACATCTGTCATTTATGATAGATAAACCAGCCCTCACATTAAGAGAAAACAGAGCAACTCTTTTTTCTCTCCAGATTGTTAGAAACAGAATTAAGTAGTTCAATAATTAAGTTCAATATTGGATTTTTTTTTTATGCTAAAGTTTTGTCCCCTTTACCTTGACTCATGATAATTTCCCACTTATTTTAATCTGGAAGATGAGAAACTGCTGTTGTTTTGGTACAAGCAAGATTTACTTGATTTTTTTTTCCCTCCATGTTTTTCAGCTTTGTGTTTTGTGCAGAGCCTGAGGAGAAGGACTAAGCAGGTAATGGAAACAGCTTAATATTTTGTGTTCCTCATGAGCAAATTAGTCACAGTTACAATTAAATATGCAATGACATTTGCAAAGATGTACAGTACAGATGAATTGAACCTCAGCAGACTTGTTCTGCATGGAATATAAGTACTAAAAAAGAATATGACTTCTTTTTCCTTTTGATGTCCCTCAAGACTCCTTGCTAAAGTCATCCCCACCATACTGTGTGCTTTATCCTGGGATGCTTATGTGAAATTGATTATTCTACTCAGTAAAATAAGGAACTTGAAATGCAAACACGAGTAACTAAGGCCAATATTAAGCAATGTTGTGATGCCAAAGCAGTGTAAGAGGCCTCTGTGTAAATGAAAATCAGACTTTATGTTTATATGAATTAGACATCTGCAAAATATCTATAATATAGAACATAGCAGTTGTTTAATTTTTACCTAATTAGAGAGGCTTGAAAACATCTGGCATTTGACACCAATCCATTTTTTCATTGTATGCTCTCTTGGTAAGTTGGGAATGGAATATAATATATCCCATGAGATGCGCTTTAGTTTATGACAGGTGTGCATTTCCTAGCTGGTCATTCATTGTATGACAGTATTTTTTTCCCACAGATACAGCTGGAAATACATTTATTTGGCAGTGAGGAATTTGCAAGGGAAAAACCCCCCTGGTTTAGGAGGAAACTTACATCAGAGATGCAGATATATAATGTTTGCACAGAAATCTCAATGTGGCATTTCGTAACTTTCACAGACATTTGCTTTGTCAACCAAAATATCATAATTTAATAAAGAATTGGTGCAAAATTTCCAACATTAGTATAAAAAGTAAAATGAATTGTGTGTTGTCAAACTAAAATCACTCCCGTAGCATGTGTAACTTTTTATTTAAGCAGTGAGCAAGTCACTCCTCCTCTGCTAGGAATGAGGGGATGAGTGAAGTTGGCCAACTGTTGGCCAAGAAGTGGTTTGGACTCTGTGTGGAGTCTGTGGGCAGGGAACAAGGAGCTGAGCTTTCTCCTCCTTTCTCATCCCAGAGGACGTGGGAAGCCATGGGACTGCACGAGAGATTGTGGGAAAAGCTTGACACAGCTCATTATGGAGACCCTCATTCTCTGATGACAAAAAGAGCAGCTCAAGGTGTGCTGCTCACGGGGTGTGCTTGCTTAGGAGCAGCGTCAGTCCGGCACATGCTCTAGACTGGACACTCAGCAGGGCCAGCCATTGCCTGGGCCTTGGGCCAGCGTATGTGCAGCAGCTCTCAGCTATGCAGGTAAACTCCCACCCTCCAAAACAGCCATGCAGACCACCTGTTAGCAATGGGCCCAGGCTGACTTCCAAGTTACGCCTGGAAATATTTTGCAAGTGTTCCCCGCGGTGTAACTCGAAACCACACCAGGAGTGAATGATACACGTGGCCAAATTGTAGTGCCTGGGAGCATCCCCTTGTGTCGTATACTGGTATAGGCATACTCCAAATGTCCCTTTTTAATTTATTGCTCTTGACTTGGAGTTTCCCTAGAAAAGCCTATGAGGATATATAGAGAATTGTGAAAATTTCTAGCTGAGCTAAACTTCATGGCATAAAAAAGGCCATTTCCCTAATCCAGGACATATTTTTTTAAAAGTAACACTTCTGGTTTTGTTGTTGTTGCTATTTTTTTTTCATTTTAAAGGAAGCTAATATTTTTTAAATCTTTTAGAATGGAAAATGTCATGTAGCCACTTGCCAGATAAAAATATGTAGGACATGTATGTGTTTTAACTCCATATGAATATCTCATGAAGCATATACACTCAGACTGTTTTGTATTGCAGGCTCTCTCCTTATCCTCAACCAAAGGAAATTACTGTTTCAAGTTTTCTCCCTCAGATGAATGAAGGAAGATGACTGGTTTTCTGTAGTGGATTTGGCACCAAAAAAACCCAACCAACCAACCAAAACAAACAAACAAACAAACCCAAAAACCCCCCAAACCCCCCAAAATCCACAAAACAGAAACAAACCACCAACAGAAACAACCAACAGAAATACCCAAAAAACCAAAATAAATAAATAAATAAATCCATCATAGCTGAGTAATTGGGGAGGGATTTTTTTTCGCATAGGGAATATGGAAAACCTTCACTCTTGGTGGAAAAAGGCCCAATTCAATGCTGCTGGATATGAAGAAATGAGGTTGGGTTTTAACAATTATTTTTCTCTGAACTGTTCATGTTTTCTCTCACTTCATTAAAAAAAAAATAAATTAGTCTTCTGTTATTCTTCTGAAGTTTTTTCTCGTCCTGTCATGCTCCCCCCCACCCCTTGCCCGCCTCAAAAATCCAGTGCTTGATCTGATGACATTGTCAAAATGGATTTATGGATTTGTTTACTAACCAGGATTCAGAATGGGATGAGACAAGTTTGCATTTAGGAATGGATATGACAGATGCTGCTTTCTGAGAATTGATTCTTGTCATAATTTTTAAAAATAGATTGCTAATGTGAAATGATTCATAACTAAAGAAAATTGAGCGTAAAAAAAGTACTTATATAAGTTCTGAAAATGGCAGCCTGGCATTTCTAAAGCTGAGAGGTGAAATGTAGCTGCTCTGTGAAAAGCATTTCCTCTTTTCTTTTTGGCATGTTTTCACTTATATCCAGGGTGGTCCTGAGGATTTGTGGACTCAGCAAAACAAGAAAGATTTCTCATCATATATTCCTTTCCCTCCCTCCTCATTTCCCTCTTCTCTCTTTGTTTGTTCATTTTTATTTATTTAAACACACATATATATACATTCTCTTTCTTTCTTTCTTTCTTTCTTTCTTTCTTTCTTTCTTTCTTTCTTTTTTATTTTTAAAATTTTTTAAAATTTTTTTGCATTTTTCCGCTCTCCCCTGTTGTTCTTGGGTCTGAAGAGTGGCATCTCAAGTGTTTGCATACAAATATGTCCTGTATCCTTAAGGTGCAACCCTCAGCCCCTTCAGAAAACACACTCTTGGCATTTGGGCGTGTGCATGGAGCAGACGGTGTCTGTTCCCCAGGGACTCCCAGCCTTGCTGGGGTTTTTCTGCTGCTTTTCTCCATGTGCTCCCTCTGCCTGCCCTGAGGGAAAGGGACGTTTTGCATTGTGCTGCCCTGCAGGAAGCCCATGGTAGAGATGAGGCTTGATTTCCCTCTGCCTCATTCCTTGCAACTCCATTGATAGTTGGTTGTTTTGGTTATTTTGTTTGGTTGGCTCATGACTTCTCAGAACTGCACTTACAGCTTTAGTGTAGTTGTGTTTTCAAGTCTGAATCTTCTCCCAGCTGCTTTTCTCAGTCACGGTAATCTAATATTCCCTGGTTTTTACACTGAAAATTGCAGGCCTTGTTTCTTCCAAAATACACATAGTAATACTATTAAACCCTCCTAGACCTTAAACCTTCCTCAGTCACTTCAGAAAATTAGCGTTTTTTAGCCATTGTGGAAGGAAAAAAAATCTTGCCACTTCCATTTAATAGTATCACAGCCAAACCAAATGATGTGAGAGAGAACACTGGCATAGAAATTGCCCTTGCTGAGGAGAAGCACATTCCAGAGGAAATTGATTTTCATGTCACCAACTTACACATATTTTGAAAATTAGGTTCTCAGCCACAGGTTTCAGAGCTGATTTATTTGTCTTTGTTTTTTGCTAAATTTGTTCAAATGAATTTTTAGCCAGCTAACAAGTTGCCTCCGACACGGGCTGAGGAAAGGTTCATGCAAAGAATGCAGAGTGCAGACCAGTGTGTACAAGGAGGTCAAGCCAGCCTTGTGAAATGCACAAAAACGTTTGATGGCAGCATCTGACCAAGTCCACCAAAAAATTCCCACAGCCTGAAGCTGGAAGGCGATAGTGTGGTCTGCTCTCTGTATCTCACAAGCTGCTACCCTTCATCCCGTTATCCATGCTGAACACATTGCTTCCTGTGGAAGTTAAACATGCCTTCCAAAAAGGCATCCGGTTTTGATCTGAAATTAGGGAAGGTTTGCTTTGATAGCTTTTTGTCGATGATTGACGAAGTCCAAACAAATGATTACTTTCAATTTAACTTTATCTGGCATCAGCTTCTGGCCACTGAGGATTATGCTCTTCAATTAATGAGCCTGCTGTTTTTCTCTATGACATAACTGCATGTGGCCATGTTGTCTGTCAGTCTTCTCCTTGTTAAGCTCAGTCTTTATGTCTGCCTCTTGAAGATATTTTCTATGCCTCAGATCCTTTCTTTTGTACCTTTCTCAATGTTTTCAATAGTCTTTCACAAGTGCAAACTGTGGATTGTAGCTGCCATCTTAATATGTTACTGTGTGCCTCCTCGCAGTTATAGCAAGTAAGAAAATAAGTTTGACATAGCATATAAAAGTTAAATGCATTGAATGAATTATCCCCATATACATTAATTTAAGATTATGAATCCAGACAGTGCCTTCAAACTGGTGACAGCTTGCCTCCTGTCACATCAGTATGTATATGGCTGGTACTGGTTTTCAGGTTTCTGTAACCATTTTAGCCTACTCCAGAAGAAATTTTTTTTTCTTGAAGCTGCTACAGTCTTTAAATTAAAAAAATTATGTTTACCACATACTGTGAAATGTTCTCTTCATGTTCTTATCACCAGTCATAAGATGTCTGAAATTCTGCTGGCTCTCTTTTGAAGGATATGGGGGGGGGGAAGGAAAAGGAAAGATTCTTTTGGTCTAAATTGGGTTTTGTTTGTGTTTTCGTTGATAACATGCTTTAGTGAAGGAGTGAGAGAAGAGGAGAAAAGCTTAGGAGAAGGTATAGATAACTCCCCAACTGGTAGGGTGGTTTCCTCTCAGGCTGGAGACTGGTGATAATAAAGGTGTGTCATTCTCGTGCTGTGGACCTTCTCTTAGCTCGGATGACTTTAGCCTTGTGGAATCCCCTGCACCTCCTGGCAGCCAAAGGGAGGTAACTCACCAAGAGCTCCTTTGCCATGCTTTTCTTTCCTTAGCTGCCATGCTTTGCTTATCAGAACCATTTCACTTAAGAAAATGTACATCTGTGGGACATAAACTTGGCAATGGTTTTGATAACTGCTGCTTGTATAGCACGTGGTCAGTGCTTTTCCATGTCATTAATGGTCTCCTAATCTGTCTGGAATTCTGCAAATGTCAGGAATTCAGGCAAGACATGGCCTGGATTTTTCAGGGCTGATGCACTTTGACCCTTTTTAGGAGATGATTGAGGGGGACCGATGCAGTTACTAGTTTTCTTTACCTTCCCCCACCCTCCTTCTCCAAATAAGCCTCCTTAAATTATTCAGTGTGAGATGTCTGCTTGCACAGCAGAGCTAGGGTTAGGAGAGCATGCTTTTGACTCTTGTGAGTAATGTATTTATCCCAACTGTTAAAGAAAATGAACTTTTTTGTGAAAGAGGTATTGTAGAGGTAGTAATAACTTGTTGTATTGTATTTCTTATATGAAGATGGGTAGGAGAAAGGTTTTATCACCAGCTCATGCCTGTGTCCCCAGTCCCAATTGGAGGTTTCTCTTTATCTTTGTCAGCATACTCTATTTTGCATATGCCAAATTGCTCTTTTTTGTCGTGTGCGAGTTCAATCTTCTGGTGATTCATGTATTGCAGCTTTTGTGGGAAAATTTGCAAAACTTTTTTGCTTGGGTTTTGACTCTTTTCCATGGCTGAGGTCATGAATTAGGCAGATATTCACAACACACATCCTGTGATGAGCTCAGTGATACTACCTGGGAGGCCACAGGGGTGGTGTCTGACCTGTTTAGAATAATATGTGCCTGAAAACTAGGGAAAGGTGTTCAGGATATTTGTGTCCTAACATATTAGGTCCATTACTTCCTAAATTATGCAACAACTCACATTGTAAATTCAGCAATTAAAACACTATTTCTATTATGTCTAGTTAGACATGGCTCCTCAAAATATGCTTGATGTGGATGAGCAAATCATATGACAAAAATGTATATGACATTATTTCTGAATTTTCATTAATACTCAGTTTCAGTTTCACTGATCTGATTTGCTGGGTGGCTGATGTGTGAAATGACCCTGATTCTGCAGAGGCTGGAGAAACTCCCCATTTCCTTGTACTTCTGAATGAGCTTTGTGTTCTCTACCTTCCACCTCTTGGCTTTCAACCATGAGAGCTAAAAGAAACCTATCTTTTTTATTAAAGTCATATGTTAGTGTCAGTTTGTAGTTTTATTCTGTGAAATGATCATTGAGACTAAAGTGATTAAATTGGTATAACCTTGTGCTGTCCTCATTTGGTATTGCAGTGATCTGAGTGGATTATCTGTAAGTGCTGAGTAATCCTTGCCTCAAACTGGGATTATATAGCTGGTAATAAACAGCATCATAAAACTGACATCACCCAGCTAATGTTTTTCTTTAGGCTTAAATGATGGTTTGTATACACTTTAAAGAGAAAATTTCTCCCATTAGAAAGGCTGGGGGAAGCCACCTGGAAAGCACTCTCATCTGCAACTGCAAGCTTTAAGCCTAGGGTGGTCAAATATGTTAAAAAGACAGAAAGAGAAATAGAGTAGAAAAAAATAAATATGTACAAGTCCTCTGTCTTGCACATTTTGCAAGCAATAGCCAGAGGGATGGCTATGACCTTAAAGTAAGGTTCACTTATAGCACAATGGATTTATCTTGCTTGATAGTTAATACTGTTAATATTTATGAAGAGGGGGTTGCTTATCCAGAACATTTGTTTTCTTTCTAAATAAATCATAGTGCTAAAGAGACAATCTTTCAACATGCAGAGTGATGGTATGTTGTTCGGCATACAATACAATTTCTTGGTTTTTTTTTTCCATAGCTGAAAAGTAAATGTATTTTCAATTTGACTCTGATTTCAGCTTTTGAAATCTTAGAATCCACTTTCTTATACTAAACAGGATTTAAATATTTCATATGTAATCAGTTAAATTCTAGTAGCAGGCAGTCACAAATGACTCTACCTATGTACACAAAGAATAGTGAAATATTTTGCCCAAAGTCATAAAGTAAAAAGCTATTGGCAAATCCCTTTAGATTTATGACATTTAGATTTATTATCTGGTCCCTCATACCTAGACCCAGTTGCTCACTGACTGATGTTATAAATTATATGCCTGTAAGAAAAAGTTTTTGGTGAACTTCCTTTCTGAGAGCCAGACTGAAAAGCTGAAAGGGGCATTTTCTATTTACATGCAAACAAGTACATAAAGTACTAAAAAAGCAAGCTATGGGTTATATCTTTGGAATTTCATGCAGTTCAATGAGATCTCAGAAAACACGACTTTAATAGGGGGCTTACTGCTGTATAGCCTCAGGAGTGAAACCCCAAGCATTCCATAGCTAGCTCTAATAGTTTTCCCTTTTAAGATATTGACTAGTTTATTTTTAGTTACTTTGCTTTTTGTAACAGGGTTCATGTCAATGACCAATGTCGTGAGAAAACCCCATTGTTTTTAGAACTTTTTAAAGATAGCTTTTATGTGCAGTTATTAGAGTTCTACATAGCAAGCTGCTATATATTGGGGAAAATTTACTTTTCATAAAAAAATTTAATGTTTTTAGTACATTGAGAATAAACGGTTTTGGTTTTGCATGCAGTTTAGAATGAAAATGGCAAAAGGACATATGTGATGGAAAGGAGTAATGAGAGCAGAGTAGAAAGATGAAGGAATGACAGCAGCAACTGTTGGGTAGAAAGGAACAAATCTAAATCAACTGGAAAATTGTATCTATCCATATATATCTCATAAATATATATTTATCTGTCTATCTATCTAGCTGAGAACTGCATACTCTTTTCATAAGCACAGTATAAATCAGAAGAGAAAGACATCAGAGCTTAAATTTAATGAATTTGCAGGCTATATCTGGGCAATATACCATTGTTCCCCCATTCTTTTTCTAGCTCAAGACCTACCTACTAAAAGTAAACACATCTTTATTGGAGAGACAGCAAGGTTGTCTTGTACAGTCTACACCATCTGGGTAGTGTGCACTGTTTCCTTGTGCTTGGCCTTCTTGCTGCAGTACATATCACAGCTTTCTCCTTTGCTGGAAAACCAATATTTGTATTGGATGGAACTCAGGACAGGGAACTGTGTGTATAGGCATTAATTATAGGAATCAGGTTCATAAACTCGCCTGTTAGAAAATTAAACACAGATTTCAATTTTGCAAAGCTGCTATTTCCTCCACACCTATTTTCTTATTGCAAGAGATTTGTACCAATTTTCTGTGGATTAATAGTGGTCAGTCCACATTTAACAGCAATATGATAAGTCAGACCTTTTAAAAAAGTCCTTGTTTGTTTCCACAGCTTCAGCAGCGGCTCCTAAAATTCTCTGAAATAGAGCAGAAACAGCCATCTCATCCTGGAATTTCACCACAAAGTTTGCTGATGCTTGAACACCAAAACTCTGAAGACAGAAAGTATTTTAGGACAGTGCACAGGATGGAGTTACACCAAATACCAGCTCCAATGGGAAGGGCAGCAGTGGGAGCCGGGGCTTGTGCTCCTGCAGAGAACTGCATTCATAGCTGTGTGGGGGAGCCTTGGAGCACTGCAGAATGAAGAAGAGCTAATGCTGTGTTTGGCCACAGGATAAGTTGTCAGCACATCCCTGGCCAGTCCAAGCCTGTGCACAGATGTGTTCTGTGAGACTTGGTTAGATTAATAAACAAAAGGAGGGCAAACACTGTGGGCTTTGGATGAGTGTGGTTTAAACCCTAAAAGGAAAGCTGCTGGCAACTCATGGTTTACTTTGGATATCTTCTCAAATGGGAAGAGGCAAAGATCTCTATTTTCTCAATTCTTCT
This sequence comes from Pycnonotus jocosus, assembly GCA_013400435.1. Lineage (NCBI taxonomy): Eukaryota > Metazoa > Chordata > Aves > Passeriformes > Pycnonotidae > Pycnonotus > Pycnonotus jocosus. The sequence continues at coordinate 922,345 of VWYP01004471.1, forward strand.
ATCGAGTAGTAAAAAAGTGGTTGTTAGCAGGGTGCACTTCAGCCAGCAGTATTATCTGGTGTGCTCCAGTCTTTTCTATAAAATGTGTTGCTGTAGAAAAGTTGGTATGTGAACTGAGGAAAATATGTCACTATGATACTAAAACTAAGCATGTCGGCCCTTGCTTATGTAATGTAATTCATTTGTGACTGTAAATAAGGAAGAAACGTATTTAGAATTAAAAATACCCACAAAATTGACTTTTTTTTCCCTCTCTTATACTGTCTGAATCAAATCTAGTCACACATGTGTAATTCATCTTCTTTTTAATCAAGAGAAAATTATAAAATGAAAGTCAAGGTATTGAGCTCTTTTCTCAAACTACTGAGATGATTAGGCTCCAATTTGATGTTTTAATTTCCTATCACAGGAGTTTTACTGTTTGCCTTAGGAGAGTTAGGTCTGTAATTCCCTAGACTGTCGTAACACATTCACAAGTCTGAATAACCCCAGACACTATACCAGCTTCCAACTTCTGCTTTTGACAGCTATTTTTAGTCTGTCATATTTCTGCCTTTGAACACTATCCCAGCTGAGATCCAGACTGAAAAAGCTGAAGCTGCTAAAGAGCATTTTGTCTCATGTGAGTGCAGATGAGCCATCCACGGTTTGTGGCTTTGTGCATCCCCAGGGATGGAGCCTGAGGTTGCTGTGCAGTTGTCAGCCCTTGCCTGAGATCCATTTCTCTCAGTGTGTTGTCAGGGTGGCACTGTCTCTGCCAGCACTGTCACCTCCAGCATCTTGTGTCTCATTCCCCCATGGGAGGTGTGTGAGTTGTGCCTCCCATGATAGGCATTCTCACCATCTCCCCTGAGTCACTGTCACCAGCTTGGTCCAGTTTGGTGAAGTTTAAGGCTGAGACCCTTTATTTGGAATGAGTGATGGCTGCAAATACCTTTCAGCAGTTCCTAGATCTAGCAATTTTGTTCAGTTAGTTTCCTGCATTACACCACAGAGGTTCAAGCCGACCTCATCATCAAAAAATGAAATCTTAACAGGAAGGGGGCAGCTTTCCCTTTTCACCACTCTCTCAAACCATAACAACCACTGTTTGGCTGCCCCATCTGTGTGGCTATCTGACAAAAACGGTGCTGGACTTAATGGAGACCCTGGAGGAATACAGCCCTTCCACACCCTGAGAAAGCAGAGAGTCAACTTAAAAATTTAAGAACTGGGTCAGCTATTTAGTACTAAATGAACTATTGACATCTCCCTGTGCTCATACACTCCCAGAGACAGAACCAGAGGATATTCTGTAGGAGAAGTAATGGGTTCTTACTGTTCCAGTGTCTGTAGGGAAAGTCATGATCCCCATGACTCACAGCAGAGTAGCAGATCTCCTTAGGAGTGCAGGATGCCTTGGAAGCTGGCCAGTCTCTATTCCAGGAGCAAAGCAGCCAAATTCACTACTGAGTCTGTTGTTTCTGATTTGGAGCAAGCTGGGTCGACGCTGGACAAGGGGATCATGCACCTTAACCCACTGCACATCCTTTAGGCACTGATCCTTTCAGGATAACCACCATGCCCCGTCACTCCACTGAACCTGCACTTGGACCAGAACAGCAGAGATTTATGGGTCCACACCTAAATTCACTGAAGTCACAGGTCAGAAATGAAGTAAAGCATCAGGATTGAGCTACTTTAGCTGATGCTGTGGTGGAGTTCTACAGGCGAGTTCCTTAATGGAAAAAAGAGCACACTTTTGTATGCCAGTTACAAAGGGTCACTGAGTTATGAGACATATTGGCAATCTGTCTCATCACATCTTGGGCACTCTGTTGAAATTATCAAAGACCTTTATAGTGGAGTGTAGATGTTTGTAGACATAAAGTATTTGCTGTATTTGTGAAGAGAGGCAACCTTGCATGGCACAAGACAAATGCGGACTGTGTACTGCTGTGTGTGCTCAGCAAATAGCTAAGATTCTTTCAGGGTTTTAAGGGATGGATCCATTCCCTGGTGCTTTTGACAATAGTATGGTAACAAAGGGAATAAGAAAGAAAGAATAAGAAGCTTAAAACTGTCATTTACAGACTATAAGCACCCCAGATCTTCCCGTAAGGCTTTCACATCTTTATTCAAATTTCATATCAGCCAAACCAAATTAAAGAAAAACGAAACAAAGTTTCAAAGGAAGCCTTCTTGCAGTAGTTTATGTGAATATTCTTGTGAATGGAAAGACCTTTCCTCTCTGCTGCTGTGATTTAGCATGGGAAAAATGGATATTCCTGCACACAGTCCTGCAAATAAATGGGGTATTCTGTACCTAGGAATCTTCCAGTGGAAATTTGCAGCAAAACAAATCACTAAACCAGTGTATAAACAGTGCATAAACCAGAATATTTGTTCTGGCAATTATATTGATTTGACTAAAGCCCACTAAATCTCCCTTAGATTTCTAAGGAAACTATTTCTATATTTATGTTAGTTTTATTCTAATACACACCTAGGTATTTTGAGCAGTTGTCTTTGAGGTTTTTTTACTCATTACTCAGCAAAAAATAACTTTGTCAGTGATAATGGTGATAATGTTAGTGGTGTCTCTGACAAAGTAATTTTCTCTGAGCTGCTATAAATGTGATCCATGAAAATTCTTTTGGTCCATCACTATCCAAATTAGGAACTGAATAATGCATTTTTATAAACAATACATATAGATAATGGAGGCATTAAAAACTCTTTCAGAGGCCAGACAAAAAGAAAAGAGTCTTCTTCTCCTTAATGTGTTGAAGTGAAGTTGTTAGTAACTTCAGATGTAATAAGGTTACAATGACACAAGGCACAGAAGCAAGGAACAAATATGAAATGAAACTGCCAAGAGAAGCTCTAGTTTTGAAATTTGCTAGCATCCTCTCATTTGATATTTACAAAAAAGAGCCAGTTTTAAATGATTATGGTATTATTTGTTGTGCTGTGCTATAATACTTTCCACTCATCTCTTTGGTATTTTCTCCTTTTTTTTCTTCCAGCTGTCTCCAAGACTGAAGAGGAAATGTAGCAACATCTTAAATATTTCAGCATAATGAAATAATATTATGATTTGAAAGTTGAAACTCATGTGGTTTTGAATTCGGAAAACCAGGGGACCCAGAACTGTGGTTTGTGAACTGTTTTTGTATGCTACACTGGGTTAATATTGAAGCTTCTATTTTGCTTTAATATTATATTTCACTGATTAAGGGATTCCTTCACTTGATGCATTAAGGAAGGGGTAAAATTAAATTAGCTTATCTCACTAAATTGAGAGATGTACCTACCATGATGCCAGTTCTCCAGGTTTTTCTAGCTTACTTTTTCATTGACTATAAAATGGATATTGAAGAATTTTTCAAATGTTGATAGCCAAATCTTTGCCTCCTGCAGAGGCCCATTCTGAGAGGCTGGGTTTTGTGACAAGCTGGTGTTGGGGAAACTCACTTTTGATGAGCACTTCAGACACTACAAACCAAATGAGTTTTCTTCAGTTAGTTTCCTACTAATATTTCAAAGATGTGTCTAACTTTACTGCTGGTTCTGGTCCATGCATCACCTGTATCTTGTCTGACCCCTGTATTTGGGGGTCACTTTCTGTGGAAAGTGGGGAATGATGTTGTGTATTTGGGTTCTGTCCTGATACGAAATAGTCTGGGGCAGGGAGACAAATGTAAAACAGGAAAACATTCTCAAGTTCCCTGATCAGATATAACCTGAGACCTCACCTCTGAGAGCAAGTATTTCTCACATACAAATACAACTCTTTGACGTGAGGTCATTAATGGGCAGCAGTAGATTATACTGTCTGACATTTCTTTTCTTCTGTACTGTTAGAGATCCTGAGACAGTAGTTACAGCTCTTACTTACAGATCTACTCCTGTCCTCTCTTGCTGGAATCAAAAGGTCACCTGAACTTTTTGAGCCTCTTAGGCCAGGGTGGAAAAGTTGTGCCAATTTTTGTCGTTCAGAATAGATTATGGTTTTACAAAACAGTATGGTTTACAGAGAAATCTCATGCCAAAGATCACATGTGGCCTTGACCTTTTGTCTCAAATCAGTAAGTTCCCATTAAAACTGAATTATTTGGAACAGGCTCTAGCAGGAATCTACAATGAAAACTTAATTGCCTTTCCTCTGCTGTGAGATACATAAATTCTGACATGCTTCCAGTAGAAATATATAATATATAAAACCCCATTATTTTGATACTTCCATGGCAAGATTTTTTCTATTTTTACGGTTACACATAGCTTTTTACAGCTAGATTTCTCAGTGAGCGAAATTCTGGATGATTCCGTGATTTAAAACTAGTGGAAGTTCTCTGTGACATCTGTAAATTTATTACTTGTGAAACAATTTTGTCAAATTTACTGTTCAGTTGAGGTTAAAAAGTGAGACTTGTGTGTAGTGTTACTCAAGTTTACATGGTATAGAACATGAAAAGACCACCAGGGGAGCATAATTCTGCTAAGTCCCAAGTAGCTACAAAGGACAGCAGACAGTTTATCTGATTCTGCATGCCCACAGTGATAAGTCATCATCCCATCCTTTCAACCATACATTCTATTGACTAATTTAAGCTATACATTTGTACCCTGAAGTTTTCATCTCACAGTATTCTTATGACCTGTGAGACCACTACAATCTATGAGGCCACTAGTTTTCTTACTCCTTGCCAGCTGGCTGTCAGCCAACATATGCAAACTTGCATGGAGAGTCTCAGTTCCTGTTGGATTACCTTACATTTCAGGTGCTTCAATTAAACCAATAATTCAGATGCCTCTTGTTCTCACTTGCCAAGCAGAGTTTGAGATGAATTTGGTGGACAATTGAAACATAATCTGTGAAAAATCCCTATTCTGTGCCCGTCTAGTCTATTTAAGCCTAAATGTGATGCACGTTTTCTTTTGCTGTCTTACCCTGAGAAACTCAATTAAGTCTTTCCTACTAATCCTCCTCAAAATACAGAATCTTAAAACACTAAGGTATGTGGCACCTGATGGCCCCCAGGTGTTTTAGAAGAATCTCTTGCTGCTGCCAGGTGGGCGGAGCATTGCATAAAAATTGCAGCTGTAACCAGCTTTTGAACATTAGGCTGACAGGGTGGGCAAAGCCTCTTTCAGGCAGTGGTTTGACTTTACACCTGAAAAAGGAGAAACTTGTGCTCTGGAGTCCTGCCTCTGCCAATACAGTATCCAATCTATAGATCCTCTCTTGGGGATAACCTGGGATTAAATGGGAAGTCATGTGGGCAGGCAGAGAAAGCCAGCACTGCCTCTGCTGCTGAGTAGCCATGGGGACTCTTTCAGGAGTAGGAGAGTTAATTCTTACTTGGAACTACTTTCTTGGAGGCAGAAGAAGGAAAAGAGGCTGTTATGGCAGGTTAATTGTGCAGCTCTCCTGCCTTTGATATCTGGCCTCCATTATTCAAAAAGGTCTTGGCCTCTGTGCATGGCATTGCATAGATTGTAAGAATAAAGTTTATGTCCTCCAACAAGGCTGGTACAGAAATATTTTATGATCATCATTTTGCTTGGGTATATATGGGTGTTATACAAAATGGTTCATTTTTGTCTCAGCCTCTGGTACCCTTTTGTCCCAATAATCCTTTAAGGCCAGAGGCAGCCCATGTCCTAGCTCTGGACTTTCAATGACTTTCTGGAGATTAATTCCCTGAGATGTTAGGACTCCACAGCAATAAACTGGTAGACACAAAAGTAGTTTACTGGGTTATGCTTTCTATTGAAGCCACTCTGCAGGATCCTGAGAGATGCTGTTTACGACTGACCCAGCCTGTGAGGATTCACTTCCTCCAAAAGTCTCTTTCCAGGAGCCCAGGGTATATGAGCAGGCCCAAGTAAATTAATATTTTATTTTCAGTGATGAAAATGTGCAACATGATTGTCTGGGCAAATTTAGGAAAATATGATTTCTCCAAACTAGTCTTAACAAAGTTTCTGCAGGACTATCTTAAAAATAGTGTCAATCATATCTTAAATGTAAATATTTAATTTAAAAATAAATACATCTCAGCTCTTTTAATTCTGTTTCCAGTGATGGTTATCTATACAGGATTAATTTGTTTGACTCATTTTCCACTTACAATTGTATAATCTAATCCAGGTAAAGACACACAACTGTTCAAAGCTTTTAACATTTGCTTTCAATGTTAACTCTCCAGCCATGGTTAGAAAAATAATTCTTCCAGAAATCTGATCTGCATTGCTTCCTTTTGTAGTGTTTTTGGCTTCTTTCAGCTGTCTTCCAAACCTGCCGTAACAGCATTCCTCTATTATTCATATTTGCTTGCACAAATCCTAGCTAGAGAATGCAAGCAAGGAAGCAAACTGTCTTCTAAATCAGCAGAAGTTTGAACTGAATGGACTAAAAATACCATTCTGCTACAGTCTTTCATAGTGCTTTAATTTAGCTCTTGTTGATTAAGACCATCAAACTTCTAGAGTTGTGCTCGTGTCAAAAATATATTTCTCTTTCAGTAAATATCATTAGGAATAACCTTCAGGAATAAGAAAAAGAATAAATTATTCCTTCCTAGCAATATGATTTACTTTGTTTAACGTAGAAAGGTAGCATGTTTAACATAGGAAGGTAGTTCTAGTGTTTTGCTTCATCACTCTGTAAAGGAAATATTTTTCAGTCAAAACCCCCTTTATACCAGTTACATTAACAACCTCTCACACATTATTTCAAAACAAGTTTAAACAGGAGAGAACAGTGCATTAAATGCATCACAGCTGTCACATATACTCTTGAGTTTTGATTTACTTCTGTCAGAGTAAAAATAGATTTTTATAAATGGATGTTTCGTGCTTTTCACTCTAATGTATGACAGTGAGACTCACATTTCCCTTAAATAATGGTTTAGCCACTGTGAATCCCTACCACAGCTGTCGAACAGTGAGTCCAGAGCAGATGATTTAACAATGACAACAAAAATTCTGTGAGAGCTTCAGATTCAAATGGAATCCTTGTTCAGAGGCTCCTAAAAAAACACTTTCCAGTTTTTCATCAAAAAATACAGCACTTTGGTGTTCTAAATTTTTGGTTTATATGCAAATGATAAATGTCAACCCAAATAGGCTTTGGGAAGAGAGCATTTGAAAATGATGCTACCATGTGTAGCTGCTTTTAGGAGAGAAAAACAAAGTACAAGACACAAGCTTCAGGGCTTGCTGATTTAACTCTGAAATAAATCAATCCGAGCAACTTAAGTAAATGTGACAATTTTTTTTCAAGAAAAGGTGAGTGAAAGGGTGCTTTAGAATAATGGTATTGCATTTTAACATATCCATTTAGAGAGAAATTTCATTTTTCTTTCCTGATGTCTTCTTCTACTACTAAGGAGAAGCATCTGTGTATAACAACAGAAAAGAAATGTAAGCTGTCATTTTAAGGAGGCTGCACTTGAAGACAATGAGACTACCAATTAATATAAAGTTAAACATGCATCTAATATTTTGCAGTAATAACTTGAAAGGAAAATATTTCCTTGGAAGGCATGCTATTGTAGGAGCTAATATCATAACAAATTTCTTTTTCTTTCTTCTGAAACCCTCTGCTGTATGGTAATCTGTGCTTCATCAGGAAGGAGAATGTGTGCCCCCAGTGTGCACTCCAGGAGAGGAGAAAGGTCACATAAAACCCAGGATTTCACAATTTCTAAAACACAGAGCTTGTTGCCTGCTCTTTTTTGTTTGTTTCAGAAGCTGAAGTATCTTATTTTCTGTTCTAGGAAATATGCCAATCTAACACTTCAAGTGACTAAATATTTCTCATATGTCCCAAGGCTAAGCTCTGGAGAGGAAGGTTATGAAAGAGGTAATGGAGTAATATCTTAAATTGAAAGAGCAGGATTTTGTGCAAGATTTTAAAAAGCTTATAGTGCTTACTGCTATTATGATGAGTATCTCAGTCGTATCTAAAATAATATTCCAGATAAAAGTACCATTGTTAAAGGCTGTGCAAATTTATAGGGTGAAGGATTTTGAGAAGAGTTGAGGCAAGATGAAACAGTCATGTGGACATGGTTATTCCAGCAAGAAGATGAGGAATATAGCAGTGATGAAATAGTTGTGATATAAACTTTTTAAATTGAAAATGCACTTTAAAAATTATTTTGTGAGAATATGTACTTGTAGACAAACATGATGTCCTAGAGAGTTGCTTTTAAAGTTCTATAATTTTCAAATAATTACACCAAAAATATATATTTGTTTTTTCCACCAGCAGCTGTGTTTTGATAAATTGAACTTTGACAAACATTATGAAAACTTTGGAAAGATAACTGAGGAAAAAATATCTTTTTTGAAAAAAATAAAACAAGTTTAAATTTAATGATAATAACTTTTCACCAGTCACTAGATGTTTGACTTAATTCAGGCCTTGGATTTAAACAGCTCACATGCCTGAAAGTCAGACCTAGATCTGACAGATATATGTGGAGCTCTGAGAACTTCTCCTTGAAACAGACAGGAAAATGTACAAAAACATAAGGAAGAGCACTAACCCAGTGCAATGCACTGTAAACCTACCAGTCATACACTTATGCTATCATAAGTATGAAGTAAGTCAATAGAATTAAATTATTTTCTTAAAAACTCCTAATGCAGAAAAATAACTTTTTTTTTTGTTAGGTTTTCTATCTTTTTTTCCTACTTCAAACTCTAAAGTGTTTGACCTGGGACTTAATTTCTATGCTGTTCACATGCAACAAAAAACTTCTTCCAGAATAACCATCCCTCTCTGGCATTTCATGTGACAGGAGGGAAAGAAAAGACCCTCTATACAATGCTGAGCTTAAAAATAAACTTTTTGGGTTTGCAAATAAGTGAAAGCACAATGGAATCCTGTGTTTCAATCTCGTGTGTGTATTCATCATGGATGCCTAATTATGAAGCACAGAACTAAAGCTGAACTGTGTACCCCTGGTTACAGGACCCAGGGGATGACTGGATTCACTGATTGCAACTTGTTCCTCAGGGGCCAGTTAAAAGCACACCAGGTAAAGTTAAATAAAAAAATATATAACTCCTGTATACTACAGGTTTTACTCATTGCTAAAAACTGGCATCAAGAGAACCTTGGTAAACTGCACTTTTTATTAACTGCTTTATAGGAAACCTTTAGCACTACTTGTAAATTCCCATTTGTGTCACCATTTATTATCAGAAATACAACCAGAGGAAATTGTTAGATACATAGTTCTCCTGCTACTCTTGTGAAAGATGATGTAAAATCTTTGCTAAGAAATGGTCTCTGCACTCTTGCACTCTTCACAAGAAAATATTCCTTTCTCTGCTGATGTTCATGTAGAGCACTGTGTGAAGGAATTTCAGATTCTGTTTATGTCAGTAATTTAATCTTAGAGTTATAAGAGTGTGTTTATTTTAGCTCTGCGGGTGATGAATTCTTTCTGCTTTCAGATAAATCATAGTTAAGAGAGTTGTTGAATAATTCATCAATATAATTTTGAATACTTTAGTGTATCATATCTCAGAAATGTAACTAGAAAACGAACAGGAAAAGCATAAAGCACCCATAATGTATGGCAAATATTTGTGCATGAAAAATATGGGCTTTGTCTGTTTTTTCATTTTTATCTAGAGTTACACTGGTGCTGTTGCTTGAGTTTAATAGGAGTAGCTCCCAGTCTGCAATGACTCAAATGGTAAAAGAAACAGGAATATGATCTGATATGCCTGGGTGAAATGGAAAACACAGGAGCAGATATACCCATTGCAGCAATGTGTTGGCTCATGTTTAAACATAAATGTCTGTATCAACAAGCCAACAGCCATTAATAAACAGCTGCTAAAGCTGCTTGAGATTTTATCATATGCATGAGTACTTCTTGCTAATGAGAAAATGCTTCGTTTATCAAAGTAACATTGGTTTCATAGAGATGTAATTCAAAGTTTCTTGTGCTGTACTGGGAATACCAAAGCAAGTAAAGACTGAATTAATTGGTATTAGTGTACTGGAACAGATTTAGAAAAAATAATTTGTGAAGTAGTCTGCACTCTAGTAAGACTGGAAAAGTCTTTAGCTGAGAAACATATTGTTTGTGGAGGGTTTGCTAACAAACTTGTGGGAAAACTCAACAAATTTTCAAGGTAAAGAAATGTCACTAAATATCTGGAAATCACTATCATCTACACGTTTGTTTAATAAAAATAGTCTGAACCATGCATTTAAATACACTCTGTAGGTAACTGGAAAAAACAAGCATTTCCAAAGGTCCCTGCATCCTGTCTTGGACGTAGAAGTTTCATGCAAGTGGCGTGAACTACTGTCCGAAGGTCTCCTGTCTCTCTGATGGGTAGCAGAGCTGCTTCCATGAGGGTCCCGCATCTCTGCAGCACACACATACATTTGTTATTTATGAACAGAAAGTAACTTAGTATGCTGCAAAGCACACGGGGGACAGTAACATAGAATTTCAATACAATGAGTAAATTAATAAGCAGATATCAAAATGACATTAATATTAAATGAACTTCCAACAGTCCCAATTTGCAAATATTAAGCTGCGTTGGTTGTTGCACATAAGACACTCATTAGAGGCTTTTTTATTTTTCCAACAGAACAAAGCAGCTCCATATGAATGTTGTTTCCCTTTAAGGCCTTATAAATCTGATGCTCTGAGACATCTGGACACTCACGAAAATTCCTGAGCCTATAAACTTACAGAAACTGTTTTGTGAGGGTCAAGATGAAAACTTATCCTCAGAAACTGTGATGAATCTGAAAACCACAAACTGTGAAATTAATTTTTAAAAGGGTTTTTTTGTTTCTTTTTATTTAACTGTTACTTCAGTTTGCTGGCAGAACGCTATGTTTAAAATTTGGAAAATAAACATAGATATAGAAACTATTAACCAGCCTTTGTTTTTATAGAAGAATTGGAAATATGTGAATATGTGAAGACTTGAAATAATCTTATAGGAGTCAGTAGTTGCAATTCCCTCATTCTTTTTTACAGCCTGCAGCTGGCATTTCGCTATGTTTTTTATATTAATTCTTGACTTCTTGAAGTCTGTCAGCTCCAAAGATTTTGAAAAGAAGTGTTGAGTTTGGAAAGGGTCTTTATTAAATAAATTTTCATCAAGGACTTACAGAAACTTGTAGAATCATGAGGTAATGAGAGCTGATCTTTGCAAAAGTCAGACAAGCTTGGGCTAGAAGTACAAGACAATTATTTTCTCTATCAAATCACAATGACTGTTGAGGATACCCATTAAACGGCATGTAACTGGCAATCCTTAAATATTTTTATCATGCATAAAGGAACAATAGAGGGTTTATATGAGCTATAAATACTAAGGAACAAAGCCTCTGCTAAAAGTTGCTCATATTCAGAGCAGTGGAAAAAAAGAGTGGAATGTGGCTCATGAGCAGACTGAACAGAACAGTAGTTTGACAAACATCATGGTAACATAACTATGTTATTTATTAGCTATGTTTACCTGGGAATTTTAATATTAAGGTAGTGATTCCAAAATGATGATACTGAGACAATTCACCCTTTGCAAGGCTGTTGTGAAGAGCCTCTACCTAGAATCACATCAAATATTGACATTTATGGCATCTTTCTGGCAAATCAAGGGTGTAAAAGTGCCAGGTAATTAGTCATAAGTTCTCTAGGCTAAGGATTTACAAATTTGAGGATGTACTAGAAGAGATGCTCCTGACTGTGTGGAGGTCCAGTGGCCTGGCCTGGCTGCTGAGGCAGCCATAGCCAGGATCAACCCAAGGCCATAGGAAACAACACCCTAGATTCAGGGACACTGTAGTCATGGGGAGTTAAAGTTAGTTCCAAAGGGATCATGGAATTTATTATGTTAATATGGGTTACATTACCAGTTGTGATTGGTTAGATTGTTTCTAGAATGTTCCATGGTTTGTGTATATAAGGTCTTGGTGCTGGGATGTATTCAAGAGCATTCCTTTTACTGCAGCAGAAGAACAAAAGACCCTCAGATTACTAAGACCCGTCACCCGCTTTTCCTCCACGCTGACCAGTCATGATTGTTATTTGCCTGTCCCCATGGGCATGGACAGAGCGTGAACCAATGCAACAGCACTGCTGTGGTCTCACCGGAATGACACCATGCCCCAATGCACATCCCTTGCCCTGGGCACAGCTGGCATGTGCCAGCTCCAGGAGGCCACTGGGGCTTGGTGTACCCAGCAGGGGATAAGCCAGACAGAAAGGCAAAAGGGTCTGGCGGGATAAGGGGCAGCACGAGAGGACAATGCAGAGCACGGGCTTTACATGTTGTGTGTCTGCTCCGTTAGTATCTCGTGCTTCTTCCCTGGGCTTCTGCCCCTCTGCCAGGCACATATCTTCTTCACTTTTAGCTTAAGACCAATGCTGTCTGGTATGTGAGCTCCAAAGAAGCCTTAGAATGATTTTTTTTTTCTTTTCCTTTTTGTGGGCTGAACATCATAGTCCTGGAAAAACACGATGAGAAATACCAGATAATTTCTATTAAGTCTTACTACTTGGTTCCCTGTTAGTCTACATCTAAATTCTCTCTGAAGCATATCATGCTGTCCTTCTGTGAATTTAGACCAAACATGCAATGTTGAAAAAAATCTTTTTACTGCAAAGCAGACTTAAGTAAAATATAGAAAATATTGTACTTCATTTGGTCAAATAACCCTATAAGCATAAATATATAGACTTTTATGCACTCTAGCACGTGTCTAAAAATGAATCGAATTGAGTCAATCAATATGAAATGCCAAACATTTGTAAAACTTGTATCAATATTATGGAAAAATAGTAATCTAGTGGTACTCACTATGTTTTATACATGACTTAAAAACATTTCTAAAATAATTGCTTTCCTAAGAACATTGATATCTAAATGTGGATTGCTTTAGGATAATAATTTAATTTTACTGCTACATGACTGAATTTCTGCCAGTGGCTTCATTGATAGAAAAGGAAGTCAACGCAAGGTGGAACATGGGAAATCTTGAGGATACAAATTTTTATCCTGGCAGCAGGTAAACACTTTAACAGACTGCTTGGAAAGTCCATGAAAACTCCAGTCCCGGAGATACTCACTGACTGAAAAAAGGCTTGAGCAAGCTGCTAAGGGATGTGTGTCCTTTGTGCAAGGGCGTTCAAACACTGGGCCTGACATATGGGCCTGGAAACACCAAATAATAGCTGCTAGGAGATACTCATCATAAGACAAATGGTCTGAGATGAGGCTGCTCATGGCTGCCCTGTCAACACAGGTAATATCTTTTTAATAATAAAGTTCAACTACGGAGATAAGTTCTATTTACCTTTAAATGAGCTTTCCTAATGAAAGCAAACTATAAAAGGGGTAAATCTGGTTCCATGATTTTTGGAAAACAGGATTATTTGGTGAGATATCTTGGCAATGTTGGATACAAGCAATCAATTTGAGTGTAATTAATTTTCCTACACACAATGGGACTCCCTAATATACTCACAGCCTTATGTAGTTGACAGATATTACACAGGATATATGGGAGTGTGGCAGATCTTTGTAATTTGGGACAGCAGTTGAAAGAGGGGGTACCCTAGTGATTTCCCTATCACAGATGGCACTCGACACTTTGGGAGTTACTGAGCCAAATTCTTGGCAATCTTCATTCAGACCATGCCCCAGACCATTGCCAGGGAGTGCAGGTGAGAAGCTGTGCTTTGCTGGAACTGGCTCACTAATACAATGCAAAACAATAAATTTAAATCATCATGGGAGTTCAGGTAAAATTGTAACCTGCCTTCCTAGAAAACTGGATTGGAAGTGAGAATTGCTGCCAGACACATCCTGAAACAGAAAAAAGAAGGAAGTGACCACCCTTGGCATGCCCACACAGTGAGTCTGTTTTGGAGGTGGCACTTGTCACTATTCTTGGTGAGACATCCTGGTGTGAAGACAGTAGCAGGAGAAGGCAGATGATGGCAATCCTTGGTCCATGCTTCCAAGATACCAGTCTCCAAGGAAAAAGCATGAAAATTCTGGTGTTAACTTAAATTCAGTTTCCAGCCCTGCCTAAATAGCCTTGAAAATCCTGGTTGGAGAGAAATGAACATTTTTCCAAGAAAAGAAAGATTCTACATGTTGTTTGGGCTCTGATTTTTCATATTTTTGCTCTTTTGATAACACCTGTCAAGATTTGAGTTCTGCTTCGCTTGTTTTTAAGTTCTGATTGATGTAATAATGTTTGTCCTGTGACGAAATAGCCATCCATTTGTGCTAAAAGCAACATCTATAATTTATGTACTTACAAGAAAGTATTTGGGATAATGTTCACAAGTTTTAAATTTTAATAAAAAGTTAATAGCTTCTGCTTATAGGAAATGACTATTAAAATTCAGCTAGAGGTCACCTGTTAGTTCACAGGTCCCTGTAAATTCATGTTTAGTCACGGGACCAGAAATACACACTGCAGATGGCAGTGGGGTCTGTCTGCCAGCTCAGCCATTTTTCTGAAATTTAGCCTTATGACAGATTTCATTTCTCCTCTTGATCTCCAACTGGTCTAATTGCATCTCTCTACAACCTTCTTTTCTATTTCTCCACCCTGTGTTATTTTGCCATGCCTGTGGTAGTTGGATGTGGGTAGTAGTCTTTCATAGCACCACTGAAAAATCATAACTGTGAGCACCCTATTTAAAACAGAATTGTACCTCTGTTTTGCACTGACAAAGGCAAGAAAATCTGAAGTAAGGGCTGCCTTGTTTCATGCTAATGTAGAGGTGCTGGTGTGGCATGCCAGAATCAGTGAGTGCTCCTGTGTGTGCATGCCTTTAACCTCAGACATTCACGGGATGATGTTTTCAGGTTGGAGGAGTGTCCTTTAGAGGTGGCAATATGGCATCAGTATTACATTGCAAGAAACAGCCAAAGAAAAATGAAATTCATTGAAACACAGGGATTTTTAAAATCCAAACTACGTATATACCCAAAGTGTTTTCAAGTGAATGGCTGAGTTAGCACTCAGCTCAAATCACCCAAATCTTGTGCTTTTCCAGCAATAATCCTTATGTAATTACACATTTGACATGTGAGAACTGCCAATGTGGTTTGACACTGCTTAACAATATGTAATCTTTCATGCTGCAATCTGTAATTTTCATAACAGTATGAGAGACTATATGCTGTCAGCTCTCAGCAGTCTGGGTTCATTGGAACTGACAGGCTGCATATTTGTTAGCTTATTTTTGCTTACTCAACATGGAACTGTATGTTGGATTCAGACTCTAATTAAGTGAAATTGAGAAGAAATGTCTAGAGTTAGAAAACTGTTAATCCACTCTTGCTGTTGTAAATCTTCAGAATGGATGGACTGAAATTACTGTTGCCTATGGAAGATAGCCTACTGATCTCTGATTTTCCATCCAAAGCAGATTATGGCTGTTCTAGCTGTTCTTCAGTTGATTTCCTTATAAATAATGAAGAAATGTAGCAAGCATTATAAAATAAAGGCAGCTTTGAACTGAAGATAATTTCTGAATGTCTGACTTTTAGTCTTAATCAGAAAATTACATATGGGAGTTTCCAGACTCAAAATCCACTTTACTTTGATTTGTACATAATATTATGAATGACAGTGGGAGAACAAGCATCTGAGATATGACTTCAGTTTTCCTTAATCTTTTCCTCACATATGGAAATGTAAATACCCGATTGAAATAACAGCACAGGCTCTAGAATCGGAGAAAGGGAAAATATATACATAATACATAGTGTGATGGGACCATTATGAAAATTATTTTCAGACAGCTCTTGTACTTAGAAGGGAAAAACCCCCATGCCTTAAAACCAAACAGATGCATTAAACATACATTGAGATATTTGATAGATCCTCTTCTGCTAGCTTTTTTTCCTACTCCCATGACTATCTGTGAAACACTCTTTATGTATTCATTTTATATACATTATTATTTTCTGTATCTCAAGTACTGCACAGGCAATTCAGCTGCTTCTTTCATGAGGCTGACAAGTAATAGTGGCTAATCTGTGTCTAGGTAGCAAGAAGGTAGAGGACCTTGTTTGATATGTGCGTGTAACTTTTGTATGAATTGAGACCTTCTCTATTAATCCATTCAGGTAAAAAACTTGTTTTCACACAAAAACTAAGCCTCCCTTGAGACATTAATATGTTGTTGTGTGTAAAAGACCAGTTGAAAAAATGTCAAATCAAATAATTTTCAATAGTTTCCTGGAAATAAGAGGATTTAAATGAATAAGAAAACTAAATTAAGAAAATTACACTAGAGATCCGAGTTCTACAGAAGTTCAACTGTTGTCTTTTTTCTTCACTTTGCTTTGTTTCTTCTATTTAACTTTGTACTACACACTTTGCCATTAATTATTTTTCTTCTCATGTTCCATTGTTTTCAGAGGATTAAAAGAAAAGGGAAATTAGTAATTCAGTTTCATATAGCATAAATCTATTCCTCTAGGAATATATTTCAGGATGTCTTATGAGTTCTTGACCTTTTTTTTTCTATGCATTGTTTCTGCTTTACTATTTTATATTCTCTGAATGCTTTATAATATATGTGAACACTACAATCTTCCTGTAATAATATATTACAAAATTAGCCACCAAATAGTTATATGAATTAACTATTGCACTTTCATTTCAAATTCATTGAAATTAAGGCATTTTTGGATCAGTCATGGATGCAGTCAGTATGGTATAAAATCCCTCATGAACAAATATTCACAGGCGAAATTTCAAACATTTCCTTATATTGAAGCCAGGTTAGCGTAGAAATTAATATTGTAGCACAGACAAGACTGGTTGGGTTGTGTTATTTTTTTTATCAGACACTAAAAGCTTCCTCCCAAGCCCCTCAGCCTGAATAAATGATACTTTGGGACTGACATCAAATTATAGTACTAAATTACTTTTTTGTCCTGTCCCCACTGAGGTGCCATCATTCTTCTCGCTGTCCTGGCATTTCAATGTTTTAAAAAAGCCAGGTAAATAAAAATAATTGGAGAGGTGGAGTATGACTGAATGGCATCTATACTATATGTACCTACAGGTACACATAATTTCCTGGCTCTTGGAGCAGTGGTGAAAATGTAATGCTTGAACAGTGTGCTGCTATGGCTGGCTGGTTCTTTGCCAAAGACACGTATAGTTGCATGGATTTCAAGCACGCTGCCACTTTAGGGTTGGAAATTAAACCCTAAAAATCAATAATTTGGCTTCAGTATTAGGCTGTGTACAGTAATTTCGTTGTGGTTTTATTAGATCAGTAAAATACCCTCTGTGGGACAGTATCACAAGGAACTAATTCATGTACCAAGCTTGAAGCCTACTACATGCCCTAGGGTTTAGAGAAAGGGATTTGAAAGAGGTGAAGGAGTTATATAGAGGCTTTAGTGTTTAAAAGAGTTTTGTAATGAGAAAAGAGTAACAAGAAACTAAAGTCTAATAAAGCAGATATTGTAAGATTTGAAGTTTCACATTACCTTCATTTGCTTTGTAAATTGCTACGGAAACAAGCTCCTGAGATGCTTTCCCTAATACGCCCTCATCAGCATGTGCCTCTTTCCTCCTATCCATGCTGTACACACAGAACTGAACAATTAATGATGTTGAAAATTCTTAAGCTTATTTCAATTACATTTGAACCAAGATTTGATTAAAACATCAGCAAGTGTGTTTGTTCTAAATGTTGGCATATGTCTGCCACCTTTACACATGCTGAGTAAAGTCTGCCTGCAATCTGTGAGGTTTTGAACAAGTGAATCTTTGTGGTGCTCCCTCATCAGCAGTTCAGATTCTGTTCTCATTTTCATTTGTGTACAGTCCACCAGGCGACTTTTCTCTACAGACATGGGATTTGGAATCATCCTGGTGTTTGATATAACGCTGGATTTATGTCACTGTGCCTGGAAATTGGAATTTGAGCCTCAATCAGGAAATTAAACTCTTGAGCAGAAGCTGTTCCCACAGACCACATTTCATTCAGAATAACGATCATATTTTTCAAAGAGGTGCAGAAGTAAGTTGTGCCACTGGCATAGATGAGCTGGCAGAAGTCCCTAAGTACTCACAGCTATGCCAGTAACACAGTAAGTTTTTATCGGGTGACAGGAAGGGAAGATTTATTTAAACTGCTATAAACTGGACCTTTGCCCTACTGGGCATCAAAATTCATTTGTATGTTGTGACTGAAAGAAACATTCCTCTAGCAACAAAGCACCTTAAAACAAAAAGAAACCTTACAGGGCAAATCGCTACTTATCATTGCTGGATGAAGTATCAGTGCTTTTATAGTGCAGTACCAATGGTAGCACCTGACATGGAACATGAGGACCAAGTAGAAGGAAGCAGTGTCAATAACACTGCGTTTGGTTTATGTTAATTTATCAAATTATTTTGTCAAAACTGAAAGAAATTAACTCTAAATTCTCAGATATATTTGAAATGTGTCAAAAAGAGACTGTGAGGAATATTTATGAGCAATTTCACTGTCCTCATGTATTTCATCACAAGCATTTAACATTTCACAGAGCTGACTTGATTCCATAGCATTAATTAGTAATTTTCTACAAGATCTACTTATTTAGTGCTCATAATCAAAAGATACAGAAGTCATATAGAAAGATCAACACACTCTGGTGATAGTGAAGTTCCAATCTGTAGCATGAATTATAACGTCACTGTATGGCAGGTGGGGGAAAGTCTTGAAACTCAGAACAACGTATGTACCAATGCTTTAATGAAAATCATGATATGATGAAATTGTTGTTCACCTTCTGTGCAGTCACACATCACAATGTTTCTGTATATTGTGAATTTTCTATAAAAATTAATTTTATGCATACAGAAAACTGAATAATTGAATACAAATAAGCAAATAGCTGTGGAAGCACTATCTGCCCATTCCAGATACAGTCTTTGATATTCATAATTTGTTTTCAGTATCTTTCTGTTTGCTAGAGAAATCCACAGGGCTTGCTTTTGTCTGTGCCACATGCCTCTCATATGAGAGGAAGTAGTTGCCAAATTGCTCACCATGCAGTAGAAATGGCAACTGAAAGTGATTACACTGAACATATGGTCCAAAGACAGACATCTGCTAACAAAGATTAGGGATACTGTGGCAGATTCTCACTTGTTCTAATGAGCCAAATAATCTTGAACAGAAGTCCATTAGAACAAATGAGAGTAGCCATCAATGAATTTTGCATCAGACCTGCCTGTTCCCACCCACATCTACACTTTGTAAGCCTGCCTGGATGTGCAGTGGTATCATGGGAGGTATGGGTGTATTTGCCAGAAATATTTCGTAAAACCATTTTAATTAGTTACAAAGGAGTAAGAATAGCAAACCTAGCAGTAAAAAAAGTAAACCTAACAGTTTTGCCAAAATGCAGTAAAACCTTAAGGTAGGCACCTAAAGATGGTAAGTAGTACACAGGGGTACAACAGTGAGTCCTTTGTTTCTCCTCTCGGGAGATGAAGAATGCTCTTTGTTTCCCATCAGTTTCATCACTGGAGAAGGTAGCACTCTTCCACAAACATTAATAATGTAGTCTCCTAATTGTTAAGGGAGGAGGGGAAATTATTTTCAATTACAGAGTTGAGGATTGAGGGTCATGGGGTCTAGGTGGAAAGAGCGCAGAATTAAGCACCTCCATGGCAGATGCCTGTCTCAAGGTGTCTTGTCTATCACAAGGTGCCAAACTTGGCAAAAACTGGGTAGCCAGGCATGGAATACTGCATCAATTCATGGGAGAGAGGTGGCAGAACAGGACTGATAGTGGAGAGAATGGCTTGAAGGAAGGGGGAGTGCTGGTCACTGAGGAACACTCTGCTGACAGGTAGATCTGAGAGTGAGTGCCAGGGAAAGGAAGTGACTTTGAAAGCCGTATGTGCACTTTGGGAGCCATCACTTTTAAGCTAAGAGTAAGAGTAATAATTGCTGGAGATGAGAAGGCAAAAGGTTCTGGAAGAAAGGAAAGAAAACCACTGGTAAGATGAGAGTGAGAGTAGTGATGAAGTAAGATAATACTGACTGCACTGATCACACCAAATGCAGCTGGTCAATAGAGGAAAAATTGGGACAAGGAAGTTTGGTAAGAAGGCTGGTCACTAGTACTTGCTGAGCAGTGAAAATGCTGCTGTACCATAACCTCACCTTGAAACAAAGATCTATTTTTGAGACCCTCAGCAAAATTAGGAAGAAATTTGGTATAGAGAGAACATGTGTAGCCTTGGAGAGCAAGAATATGGAAAAATTACGATTTCCTGCACACTTTCTTTACAACTAAAAGATTATTTTTCCAGATCATTTTGATGTTAAGTTACTTCATGCTTTTCTTTGTGTGCTTAAAAAGACAAAATCAAACAGTTGAGAAAGTTATGCACCACGCTGAGTTAAGAGGGAAAATATTAAATGCCAAGTATTTGTGAGAATGTGTGTGGTAAGTATACAAATCCATGAGGTGTATGTACCATATATTACATATGCAGATGAAATGTGTATCTCTATGTCTACAAACAACTGTAGACACAGATATGGATGGATGGATGAGTAGCCACCTACAATTGAAATATATAAAGCCATTTTAGGTTTTCTCCTCTTATAGGGGGAATATTCTGAAATGTCACCAGGTATATGGCAGAGTTGAAATTCTCTCCAGCTTTATGAAAAAAACCCATCCTCTACTGTACAAATAATTTCTGCTGAGTCTCTGGAGTGTTACATGATACTTTTTCAATATTGTTTGTAAAGTATGATGGAAGCATTCCAGTAAAGAAGTACAGCATTAAATATAAGATTATTAACATCATTCATTTTTGGTAAGGCAGGTAGAAGATATGCACACTTTTTAACTTTTCAAGCATTTTAAAGAACCTGTCTCCAAAGTTTTAAATGCAAACAATTTAAAGTTATGACATAAGAGAGGTAGGAGTACATCACTGATTATTTTTCAGTTTTCTACCTGCTTTTTTGATCTCATAGCCTAAGAAGGATGCTAAGGACCATAAACTTTGTTGAAAGTCGACATCTTAATTGGGAAACATGTAAATAAATTGGGAATCTATGTGAAGAGGTTGCTTAACCCATCTACTATCATACAAAAAGTCACAGATATCTGTGCAAGGGTTAAAATGTTACTGTTTGTTTTATGGAAGATATACCAATTTCCCTGTAGCTGCAAAAATCAATGTGCAAGATTGTTTAGATATTAACATTTCAAAAGCTGACATGTTTTCTCTTTTGACTGAAGAATGTTGTCCTGCCCTCTGGTCTGGAGATGTCATTTTGCAATTTCTCTTCATGTAAATTGATAATACAGTGGAATTCAGACTTCTCCAGAGTCAGAATCACCTATCTTAATTTCAAATTGTCAAATATCATTCTGTATGAGATCTTAAAGATCTTTTTTATTTTTTCCTCAGGTGAAACAATGAAAGAGGACACCCTGCTTGTCAAACACTTAAACAGTCTGCACTCATACTTGGCCCACTATAGAAAATTGAAAGTTAATTTTCCTTGATATGCTTATTCAGTTGCCTGCTAGGTTTTGACTGAATACTCAGGCCAGAGGGTAAACTGAGGCAAGAGTCTTTAATCCACATTTTGCCTGCATTTGTCTGGCAGATCATGAAAAGTAGTATCTTCATCATATTACAGTGGACAAAATATCTTTGCATTTTTTCCTACTTTTGTTCAAGCTTAAAACCAAAAAACACAGTGCAATATTTTGGGCACCCTTTAAAATTAAAATTAAATTAGATTTAATTTACCTCAGGAAAAAACTGAGGTATTGAAGGGAACTGAGTGGATGAGAGCTGTCCTCAATGTACCTTCAGAATTAGGGCTGGATTTTGGTGGTGTCATTTGAGAAAATATTGTGTCTACATTCTACTGAAATAACCCACTTTAGTACTTCATCCATCTGTGGGGTTGTCTGTTAGTGTTATGTGAATGAATATAACTTTGTAAACACACACACAAAAAAATCCAAAATGCAGTATTGTAGGCAATGTATCTGTGTCATCCCCCTGAGTATGAACTGTATCGGTAGGTGGTGGCAAATAAGGGAATTAGACATCCTTTGGGTATTCAGTAATTTGTTGTTGCAATTGACTTATTTTTGAAGCATTTGGAGACTCATTTCTACTTGTAAATTGTTCTCCTAAGATGTATTTGTGAGTCAATGTCTTAAATTAGGCCTTAATGGAAAAATGGATGAAGCCTTAGATAATTCTTTCCTCCCCTAGCCATGCAAATAAAGTTAATAACTGCTGTCTTTCAGCCCTTCTTTTTCTGTTTATTTTAAGTTACTAATTAGTTGCAGTGATCAGAATTGTATTCTTTAGACTGTAAGAAATGGAATTCCAATAAGGAAGAATGAAGTAGTCCTAAAAATAAACTGTGCTCTACTAACTTTCAGCCAGTGTGTAGAGTTGTCAAGCTGTTTGCAAAAGGATACTTGCAGCACTTGAGTTGTTTTGTTTAATTCTGTGGCCGATATAGGGAAATTGTACAGCTTTGCTGCTGTAATTGTAAAAGATGAGGTGGAAATCTACATGAGTAGATCCTAAGTTGGAGTCTTTTAAAAGTATATTGAGATGAAAAATATTAATAACTGCATAAAATGTTAAAAAATTAATCTTTTAAATCTGTTATAAAGCAAACTACATATGTGAAGAAAAAACTGTAACTATATCACTTCAGCAACCTCGTGTCATTTATATTTCCAGGTGGTCAAATACTATATTTAGATAGAGACCAAAAGAATGACTGAAATACTATATTTAGATATAGACTGAAAAAGAATCCTGATGAGCTTGGGTTCTGAGCAAAGGCAGTCTCTACCAAAGCAGTTAATGGAGTACAAGTAGGGCTGGATTTCTATTGAACTTTTAGAGTGTGTTTAAAGCAATTGCTCATAACAATGTGGCTCTACTAAGAATGTCAGCTATGGAGTTCCTCAGCATACATTTAATTTAGAGATTGGTATAATATGATGATGTTGTTGATACCCATACCAAGGTATTCATGGTAAAAAAGCCACAGAAGTGATTTAATAGGTTTGTCTCTTGTGGGACTTCTATAAGAAGTTGTGTAGCTTTTTAGCACAAGTGTTTCAACTGATTTCTGCAAATTTCCATTTTCCTTATAGGTCATATTCATTCAGAACACTTTTCACTTATAGTGGTATTGTGACCTACTTTTGTGTAATTATTGCAAGCATTGCAGAGTTGAGTGAGCATTTTGGTCAAGTCAATCCTCCATAATATTTTTCAGAGTCAAATTACTGTCAGTGGGTAGCTGGGAGGAAATGTAGTGCAACTAAGCTTTGGTTTTACTGACATCTGTGAGGTGATCTAGAAATAGTCAAATATGGTCTCCTCATGGATATGCAGTCCGATCATTGACCTTTTCCCCATTAATTTCAGCTCAGTCATTTGAGCATTTGGTAGTTTCATAGTAACAATGACGTTCATATCTGAGCGTCTTATGCTTTATACTTCTAAGATATGAAAGAGTACTTTAAAAGCAGCGGTTTGCTTAGGTCAAGCAGTGGCACTGATATGGCTGAGACAAGACTGAATCTTCCCATTTTGTGGCATCTCTTTTCCTTCTGAGATGCATCACATCCTGCACCTTGGAACAGCCCTGACCCGAGCAGTCACACCTGGGGCAGCTGCATACACATTTACTCTGCTGAACTTCCAATAAGCAGAGAGATGCTAATTCAGCTATATTGGACACTTTGTGTTGACTATTTTAAAATTTTATTTTGCAGTCCTAAAATCTGCAGTCCTAAAACTGCAATTGAGTTCAAGAGGATTTATAAAACAATATACTGAATATGTTATATAAATTATGGAAAATCTGAAATTATCAAGGATTTAGTGTGGTATTATAATACCCAAGTCATAAAACCATATTGTTACCTTATTAACATAATATAATAATCCTGCTATGGCTCATATTTTATATAATTTACCAGAAAACAGTTTTATTTGCAGCTCAACACATTTTGAAGTAATGTAATGTCTTGCATAAACTGAAAGTCCAGGGCAAGAATTGTAGTCAAGATGAATCCCACCATACCATTTCTCCATTGTATTGTTGTAACTCTCCCATCAGTCAGGGAATGGATTTGTTAGGGTTTCCCTGCCCTTGGGCAGCTCAGGGAATCATGTCAGTCAATTAGATAATCCTCTTGTTTTGGCTTGTCAGATGCACAAGAAGACACAGCAAAAGAGGGAAGAAATGTGGGAAAAACCAGGTGACAAATGCTATTATTGTTGATGTAGCCTGCTTGAAAGCTGTGGGGTTGATTTTTAGTTCTTTAAAGATACATTGTGGTGTTCACAGGTATCAACTTGGACAAAAATTCATAAGGATGCATTTTTATTAGGAGTTAGTGGAATCTGACTGCACCACTATGAAGTTTTCTGCTGTTCTTTTTGTAGGTTTACTAAAATCCTGTGTTCAATCACTTAATTCGTTACAACTGAGCAAACACCCAGAGCTGTACCTCAACATTTTATTGAAGCATAACAAAAGTGAAAGCAATCTGTGGAAGCAAATAAAATTACATCTGTTTGCTGACCCCAATCTTGCAAAAAAAGGAGTTAAAATTAACTACTAATTTGTTGAGTAAACTTGTATCAACTTCTAAGTATAAAAGCAATAAGACCCAGGATGGCTGACAGGAATTAGCAGCCCTCTCACTACAAAAATAATAAATTAAAGAAGCATAATTCTAAAATTTTGTACTATGGTATTATTACAACATGACCCACAGCTTTTAACAATTTTGGGTGAAGGGAAAATGCTTCTTTATTAGTACTTGATTGCTCATCAGATTCTTAAGTGTCTATATATTTCGGATTTCTGTCTTGATCCGCTTAGAAAGGCAAATAAATTTTTTATATTATGACTAATAAATAGACTCTTGTTTGTGCAGGTTAGACTCTTAAAAAATTGCTCATTCTTAGCGTACAGATGTGGTGGAATGTGCAGCAATCCAGCTATACATTGCTGGCAATATTGACATCCAGGTGATGGTAATAGCAATAGTGCCTTGCCTCCAACTCTTTAAATGTACACAAATCTACTATTCTGCAACCACCAGGGATGCAGCCAGAGGTTTTGTGTGATTTCTTGTTGCCTACATTTGTCTTCATGAGCTAGAGCAGAGAAAAGCATAAAGAAATCCAGGATAAGGTGGTGGAGTTGGAAAAGGGGTTCACTATGTTTTGCCTGTATCTCCAACAATGGCAACATCTACTCCCTTTATGTTCCTCATTTTCGAAGCTGTACAAATATCCTCAAGTTCTTGCCAGTTTGAAATTTGTGTGCTTGAGTCATATGAGAAGACCAGTGTTGTCTTGTCATGGAATGTCTGTCACTCAGCCTCTCAGCTTGGAGTCACTGCTTAATGTCTGCTTAATGCAGCAAATTAGTTCAACCACATTGTCCTCACCTGTCCTCAACTTCTGCTGCATTCCCTTTCTGGAGATAGGTTAAAAACCTGAAACATTGGTAATTGTTGGCAAGTTTTTTTATGTCCCATGCCTGAATCAGTTCCTCTGCCCTGTTCAGTAAGTTGTGTCTCAGAGTTTCTCTTCCATATGAGGTAATGAAGGGAAAATATTATGAAACCATAGATACTATATCTATCTATCTATCTATCTATCTATCTCTATCTCTATAATCTATATCTATATCTATATCTATATCTGTATCTATCTATATCTATATATCTATATATCGATATCATCTATATCTATCATCTATATATATATATAGCTATATATAGATGTAATTTTTTAAAAAGTAACTTATAATGTACTAGTGCATATATGGGACAAAAATTTTCCATCTCATGCCTAGAAAATGGTATGGTAAGATTCTTCTCCATAATCTATTAAATTCATCTCTTTCCTGAAAGAATCAATACTGAAAGTAAAGTTTAGTCTTCATAACTTATTTAGTGTGTTCCATCTGTGTAATAGTGAAAATTGAATGCAGCAGAGAAGATGGAGTGCTTTTTCAGACAACTGAAATGAGCCATTCCTTAATATTATTTCTAAATTACTAATGAGTTTTCCTTATTTTCTCAAGATTGTGTTACAGTAGAAAATCACTGTTACATATAAAAGTTTTTTTTTTTCTCAGAGACTGAAATTAGCTAGAATAACTCAAGAAAGATTTCATATTTCTATCAAATTACCCACCTCTGCTATTGCTATTTCATATTACTGGTTTTTCAGATTTACTTAGCAAAAAGTATACCTATAGTGTCTGCTTAAAAACATAGAGTATTTAATTATATAAAATGTATGCAAATTGTCCCACCTGCTGAAAATTTGTAAAGCCGCATATTAAAGAAGGCCACAGTTCTCATGTTAAAGTAATAGGGGAAAAAACCCCATGTAAACTAAAGAAAACAGTATTTTGACTCAGGTGTTTACCAACAACAGCTACTTCTATTAAAAAATTAACTCCTACATTCATCTTTGTTTGTTCATAGAATCATAGAATACTTGGAAGGGATCTTTTAAAGGTCACCTAGTCCAACACCCAGCAGTGAGCAGGGACTTCAACTAAACCATGTTGCTCAGAGTCCCATCCAGCCTAATGCTGGATGTTATCAAGGATCAGGCATCTACCACCTCTATGGGCAACTTGTTTCAGTGTTTTATTGGAAGAGGTTCTGAAGAATGTTCTGGGAACACTATTTGCGGACCTGGTGCAATTATCAGGAACAGAGGGTTATCAGTAAATGCAGAAGCAGCAGTGTTTTAGGTGTTCTGCTGTTACCATTTTTTTTGCTATTTACCACTTGCATATTTTGATTTTCTTCAAACATTTACTTTGGAGACAGCAACAGCAATAAAGTGCTGAACTGGAGCCCAGTAGGTTTCTCCATTTCTTGGCTGCGACTCTGGAGCTTGCCTATGTAGAGGCAAAGAAGACTGTGCTCAGCCAATGTGGTTGAGAGCAGGTTTAAAGGTGAACTAAGACACTGTTAACATGCAGCTCTGTGAGTACAAAGGTACATGTCAGAGCATAACTTAAAGTCAAAGGACCTTCCACGTTTGAATGTGGTCTGAATCTCTTAATCCTAAATCCAGTCTGCTGATACATACAGGAACATAAGCAAGTTCAGGGTGTGGGACAGATGAGGGGGAGGAGATGTTTTTGGATATTCTGAGCAGCAGTTCACTTTATATTTTGTTGCACATTATCAACATTTCAGTTACACTGATTAGGACTCTTTAAAATTGATTATGCTGGTTTAAAAATGGCAATATACCAATATTTATGTACTAATTATACCTGTTTATGTCTCTGCCTGTTTTAGTATCTTTGGTCTTTGTGATCTCAAATGTTACCCCTAGCTGAACTGATTTCCTCTCAAATTTGTGATGGTGGAACATTTTTCTAAGTACAGTGTTGGGAAAAATAATCAAAATCTAAAGATTTGTGTAACTCTTTGTTTTAGAGTCATGTACGTGTAACACACCTGTCCATTCTTTTTTATCAACTGTTTGGAAAAATACATTTATATTTACTTTTTGTAAAAAACATTGATTCAGAGTAAAAATACCACAACATTTAATATGGAAAATATTTTCTGGTGGGAACGATGCCCATAAAGGTTTCATAACGTTTTCATTGTCTGAAGATCTAGTACAATATCATGTTCAGGCAACACTTTCTATGTAATTCAATGTTAAATGTCCCAACATGGTATAAAACCTCCCCACTGGGGAGGAAAAAATGGCATTGCATAACCAAATTAGATTAATGTACAATCTGTTTTTAAAAAGTCAGGGAATTGAAATCTATGCTTGGTTTAGGTGAATAACAGGTAAAACACAGCAGCTAATCTTGAGAAGGTTGTCTGAAACAATTAGGAAACTTGGACTTTACAGCCAATCAGTTTGACTAGAAAAAAACCTGACTTTACATGTGTCGGACCAAAATATGCTTGGCTTTGTTTGCAATGAATTTTGTATTATTTGTACTGTGAGAAAAAGGGTTGTTTTCTATTGTGAAGTACAACATCTCTGCCCTGGCAACTGCAAGGGTAATGCTGTTAAAAAGCATATTGATTGTACAATTTGCTCTCAGTAACTTGTGGTTTTCTTTTCTTGCTTCAGGATATTAAAAAACAAAACAAAACAAAACAAAACAACCCAAGACACTGTGATCATAGATGCAGATTTGCTAGTGGAAACCAGGGAATTTTGTCTTTCTTTTAATATTACCTCTTTTGTCCTCTGACTTTTTTTGTGACTGGAGGTATTGTTATGTACCCATTTGCTCAAGAGATCTAAATGATGAAGAAATTTGCCAGTGTTGTTCAGCACATGTGCAAAGATTTGGTTTTCTCCAGACTTTTTTTTTTTAACATGTAAGCTGTCTGCCTAGGCCATTTATCAGTCATGCATGCATGTAGTGCTTCTAATTCATGTTCCTTCCTTGGCTGCCTTGGCTTTTCCCAGTGGAATTACATGCAAGATGTGGTCCAGTGTCCTGTGTCCCTTAACACAGCCCATCTCCCCCTCTGCCATTCAGACTGTGACAGCATTTGCCCTCATCACTAGCACAGACTGACTCTCAGCAGGAAAGAAGAATAATCCCCTTGGCTCTTCCAGGCTGTCTGTATCCCAAATGCACACTTACTCCTCAACCACTGCCATCTTATAGCATATGCTCTTTTTCTTCCTCAGAGCTTCTTGATGTGGTCATACAGGCCCCCTGGGCCAAATACTGCAGCTGTTTGGAATGATCTTTTGGGGCACACAGAAAACCTAAGAGTGATTATAAATTTGGCAGACAAATCCAAGACATAGCCAAAAATGCCCCAGACATACAGTTTGTTTGGTGAGCTATAAAAATAAGTACCTATGTCCCTAGGAAATACACATGAAAATCAGTTGTCTTCCCAAAACTCTTGGTTGTTGCTTTCCATGTTGATACCTCCAAAACATAACAGGAATACAAGAACTGACTGTGTATACATGTTATTTAGTTTCTATAGGAATAGATCATGTGAATCAGCAAGGAGTGGTAGATCAAAAATTCTGCCTTACTACATTTTTGCACCACTCACACAGCCCCTGCGGGTTGGAAGAGTTCATTGAAGCTTATGAAACTCAATGTAGTGGTTCTCCTTCAGCTTTTTCAAGGACTTAATTTCTGGGTGGCCTAGGACAAAGGGGAATGCCCCAGAAATGAGGAGCCAAATTAAGTTGGAGTGTAATCAATGTCCTGTCTTCCCTATAGGAAATTAAATTTTGTGGAGCAATATTCAACTGCTAAAGAGTAAACAGCATGATGTATTGTACTGAAGGGCTCTTACAGGGTGCTGTGGAGTGACTGGATTCACACTGTAACAAGAAATTTACTCTGTATATTGTGCCTGAATATTTAAACAGTTTCCCCAAAATACATTTTGGCAGCTAGGTTATTTAGCTTGAAAACTGCTAAAAGAATTTACAGGTCTGTTTCCATGGTTTACAAAAATACATAAATAAATTTTCCTATTGCAAAACCCTGGTCAATTAATCCTTCCAATTAAACCCTAATAACATATACTTCTTGAGAATTTGCATTTGTGCCTTAGGCATGGGAATTATGCATAGTAATTCCATGGACTATAATAGTCCTCAGCCTACCCTGGGATCAAGGTTGTGTCCTTATTTTTCCCCTGTGTTTATTGGAAGCTTTTGATTCTGTCAATCATGCCAAGGCAACGTCAGCTTTGCAAAGGTACTGCTGGGTTACCACAAGCACTATTTTGGCATGTTTGGAGTAGTCTCAGGCAGAGCTCACCAACAGTTATTCTTCTTAACCTCTTTTTTTCTTCTCATAGCTCTTCAGGGTTCCATCTTCAGACCTTATTAGTCTTTTGTTGTTTATAAATGCTGGTATCTAGGTTACAGTAGCCTATTAAAATATTAGATGTACCATGCAGATGACAAAGCTTCCTTTCTGAGCTGTCCCTTCCAAACTTGGTTTGGTTCCTGCAGTGTCTGAGCTGCTCTGAAGACTTATTTCTGAGTTTTGGCCAAAAAAAGCACATTATTTTGTTTTTGTGACAAAACATAAGCTGTATGTGTGGAGCCCACTATCATGCTGGACTAGCTCTTTCTTCACAGTCCCTTTGAGGCTAATTTTTCCATTTCCTGTCACTACAGATTGCACTCTTGGAGGCAGTTTTAAATCAGTAATATCTTTGATGTTTTTCTTTCGCCATGCCAGTAACATTCCCAGAATGACATTGATGCTCTCCCAGGCTGTCCAAATGTGTATTCATGGCAGGCTTCTGCTAAGCTGCTGTAACACTCTCCCTCTCTGTTTGCTAGCTTGCCAGATGTGAATAAGCTCCAGTTAATTGAAAATACCAGATTTTGAATAGGTTGCAGTTAATTCAAAAGGCTATGGCTGATACCAAAACATGATGTGGCTAAATTTTAACCATTGCATCTCTCTTCAGCGAAAATCAAATTACAGAAATATTTGTCAGATGTTTTGAACTTTTTCTTCTTAGGCTTCCAGTGCACTTAAAGAAGAATGTACAGAGGATCTTTCCAAAGAAAGCTGAATGCATCTGATATAACTGGGGGTCAGGTAGACTAAACGGACTCAGTGTTTCTAAATGGCAGCTAAAAATGAAGTGCTAACACTGTGAATTGTTTTCTGATACCGCTGTGGAGTTGCATGCCTACAGATGGGTGGCATTAACTTTCTGTCCATCACTCTAAGAGCTTCTTTTCTTTTGCTTGTGCCTTCTAGTATGTTAAGCTGGAATTTAGACTTTTTTGCATAATTGTGCTTTTGTGGTCATGGCAAAAACAACTTAGAAAAAAGATTTTGTTTCATTGTCACTGTTTGTAATGCATATACTTTATAGTATTTATGTTCTATCCATTTTGAAGTTCAATGAGGCTATTTGCAAAACTAGGTATTAATACTTATACTACTGTACTTTGAATAAAATATTTCTGTGGGTAGGATTTTGAATAGTCATGACACATTAGAATTTTTGTGTGTGCTAGAGCCATAGCAATTTCTGCCTTTTATGATGCTATTTTAATAAATAAAAAAGATATTCAGAAAAAGATTCTGTGAAGTCTGTGCATTTCATTATAACTGAATGAGTCTATTAATACCATATGATTCAAATAAAACCCCTGAGTTATCTATCTGATGGGAAAGAGGCTCCAGGCAGGAGGGTATGTGCTAAGGCGTAGGAAGGCACCCCCCACCCCTCGGTGGGCATTCCTAAATAAGGAAATGGGTTTCAATTTACCTCTAGACATTTTAGGAAGTCTACCTAGAACTTTCTGTTCTCTTCTTACAGTCATTGGCTCAGTGCCAACCCAGGAGACCTGATTGGGTTTTAGGAGTGTACCTCAAAGCCTGTACCTGTTTCTATTGGCAGCCTGCCAGTGGAGCCCACCTAAAGCATTTTGTACTTAAAGAAAGACACAAAGAGACAAAAAAGCTTTTTGGGGTGATCTCAAAGGGTGCTAGGAGTTTCTGTAGCACCCGTGCTCAGCTTTATCTTTTGTTTATGTAACCGTTTGTTATTTTACATTTTTTAAACATTTTTCCTTTACAAGACACATCCAAAGAGCTGTCTCGCTGCTTTTCAAGCCATTCCTCTGCAAGGGCTGGCCCTCAGAGGTGTGGGTCAACCCCACACTAAGGTAATACAAGTAGCTGAAAAGGACAGGCAGAGTAACTGAAGCTATTACACCCACCAGGCTGACATCAGTCCTAGACAGCAGGGTGAACATTAGAATGCTGGTATGGGATTTAATTCTTTACAATTGAAAAGATGGGAATATCAGGCTATCAGCCTTATGGCTTGTGGATCTGGTTTCATTCCTCTGATGAAATAAGTTTGCTTCATTAAGGCAATAGTTTACATACCATAGAAACTTCCTTTCATAAAACCCTGAAGTGCATGTTAGTGTGATTAGGAGTCAACACCATCTGATACTGATTAAGCGTCAATTAAATGGATTTAGACACTTGGTAGCTGGTATGCATCAAAGTGGTGTCATGGAAGATTTATCATTGAATAGAAGTATTTCAAATAGGATTTTGCAGAGATGAGTTACAGGTCAAGAGTATGAAGTACTGTTTTATAAATAACTGAAAAAGTAAATATAAAAGCAGTGTGAATAAAATTTATGGGTGATACAAAACATGTCAAAATATTGAGAACTGGGTGGCCAAGTTAAGCAATCTGGATGTCTTAAACTGCTGGGATGCAAGCAAAAGGTGAATTTAGACATCAGGGTTCCTGCCCATGGAGAGTCTTGCATGAGAAGCTGCACAGGCTGGGATGCAGCTCTGCTCCTGTGCTCACAGTCCTCTTGCTTGGCATGCTAGTGTGCCCAAGGAGAATGACGTGCTGGCTCTGCTTCTGGCACCTGAGCCAGCTGCCCTGTCTGGCTGCTGCTACACACTGGGCTGTCTCTGCAGTTATCCAGCCCTCCTGCAAGGGTGGCTGACCAGCAGAAGTGGGTCCCACAAGTAAGATTGAGTTTTGCTATTGGCTTCAGAATCCTTTGTATGATCAGATTATGAAAGTAATATTTTGAGGTCTTAAGTTATGTCTTTCCTGTTTGCAGTAATTTATTTACCGACACAAAGCCTAAAGAATAGCAAGAGAACAAAAAAAGTTGCATATTATGCAAAATTCATTGTGGAAAACTGAGTCTACAGAGATTACAGTGGTTGCACAAGTTGAGTGGGTGAAAAAGGAATTTTGAGCCGAATGTTGCTACCTGTTTTTCAGGATTCATATGAGTTAAAGATGAATTATTATAAAATCAAGATATCTGGATTTTGGATGTCTATAATATTAAGATGTCATGTGTGTATATCTAGAACTATGTATATGTTTATCTACCTGTTTTCTCTCTGTCTGGTATCAAATTTTACAAAGAAGAGAAGGAATTTAAAGAAATTCAGGCCAATTACTGGTTTGTGCAGTCATTTACTCTAGGATAAATCCACACAGCCATTAAAAGGAGGGGGCACAATCCTTGTTTCCACTTCATCTCTGTTGACACCAGCTCATATGATGCTCCAAGGTGAGAGGAGGTCAAGGAACAGTTCTTTCTAAAGCAAATTCATCCAGGAGCATTGTCTTCCAGCTCAAGTGCTTCCCTGACTTGTCCCATTGTGAGTCCATTTGGGCTCTAGTTCTGGGGGCAGGTAAGCACAAGGGCAGCACTGCCTCTTCATGGCAGAGCTGCAGACGTGTGTTGGATCACAGCCTTGAAAAACCACAGTAGCTACTCAAATTTGGCTTTGCTGTTCTTGTCACTGTCATGTTTTGCTGCTGCTCTCCTTTATGCGGGGCATTTCCAAACCCATGGTTTACTTGCCCATTGATTACCTTTTGCACACCTGTTCCTCTTGAGGTTGACAGTTTTATTTCCTGAGTGGAAGTTAGGTTCCAACAGGTCAAATCTGTTGTGGGCAGCGTTAGGGCTGACATACAAGCTTTGCAAATAGAAATGGAGTGAGGTTTTGTCTCTTTGAAATGCTCCAGAAAAACAGAAAGAGAGATTACACCAGAAAGGGATCATCTAATTTTCTTTCAGGCTCTTTATACACTTCTGGATTCTCCTCATTGCATGTGACAAATTGCTCAGTCAGAAGGACAAGAGTGAAAAATGGATGGTTTGACTCCCTAAAGCAAATGTAGCCCAAGTGAATTACTATATAGTAGAGCATGAAGGTATCAGATGAAAATTCTCATCCCAAAACCATATGAAACAAATACCACATCAGCTTAAAAATACATTTTAAGAGATGTCCATGTGGAAAACTTGACTATAACTACAGCTGACTTCATATGTACAGGAAGGTCTATAATTCACACTTGTTGAGAAGTTTAATCCAGCAGTACTAAGGCAAATTTATGGCATTCTGTATGAGAGGAATAACTTGCAGTAATACTTACTATAAGTAACAAAGAAATTATGGAGACAGGGAAAATCAGAGTAATGTTTACAAGCACAAAGTCTGGCAGCAATGGCACTCTGAAAATGGCAGTGAGCACCACATTCTCCAAGTGAAAAGAGGCAGCTGGTCTGCCGAGAGATGGATGCTGTTGCAAGACCAGGGATGTTCCTGTTAGCATCTCTAAGATTAATTAGAAGCATGTAAAGAGAGGGAGCTCTCCTGGAAAACAAAACAAAACATTTAATAGCAATATACCTGTTTTGCTTTCAAAATAGTGGAGTAACATATTTGGAATAAAATATTGATCTACCTAAAAACATTGCAGAAAACCATGAATAATTGCCCCATGGGGATATGAGGGAGGCAAATGTCAGGTGCAGAGCCTGTTTTTAATGTGTGGGGGCAGCGTGGAGGTCCTGGGCTCCCCATCTGTGAGAACTGATAAGGGGAAGTGGAGCAGCTGAGGAAGAGGAGCAGGATTTCATATCATCCAGTCCCTCTCCAAGCTGCTACCTGGGGTTTCACTCATGACCTTTGGAGGCTCAGTTATCTTCTGGTGCTGCACCACCTGTAACCACAATGACATCGTCCCAGAGAAGCCAAGCATCATTCTGGCTGTGACTGAAGGGGCCACAGCTTTCCAGGGCAGCCAGGAAGTGGAAAATAAATTCGAGAGAGACAGTGTTACTGCTGCTGCAGGTGGTGAAAAATAAATACAGCCGAGTCCGAGAGAGAGATCCTTTCTTCAGCCACTTGCAACACTAAATGGGGTGTGGCAATTTATATCTAATGATCTCATTGTGGCTGTTCTCCTTCCTTGTGTAAACAGGTGAGAGAAGCAGAAAATGAAGGTAAGTAAAGAGGAGAAGTTTGAGACAAAATGAGGAAAGAGCAGGCTGATTGAAGTAGAAAGCAAGTGTAAATAAATGGTTTCTCTTGGCCTCCCCAGGCGTGCTTTCCACCAAGGTGTAAATTCCAATAACATATGTGTAGTCTGTGAAGTAATTTAGTGGAGAAGTTAAAGTACTAACAAGTGGACAGTTAGGAAGTACTACATTAACACGTTTAAAGACCTCTAAGTAGCTCTGCATGACGGTAGGCTGGGGGAGCAGCAGGTTTCTGTATGTGTGTTCCATAGATGCCAGTCTCTGTTCACAGGTAGCATGAGACCCTTTTGTGCACTGAGTCTGAGATGGGGTCTGCTCTGTCTTCTGAGATTTCATTACTGGACTTGAAGGTGGCAGAAAAGTGGGCAAAGAGGTGCAGTGAAGGTGAACCAGCACTCTGATGATGGAAACAATTCTTTCAGTGGCATCTAAATGACAGTGGTCTATTACTGTGCTGCCTATTGCACAGCATGCTGAAATTACTTTTTTCATGATAAAATGCAGTGTTTCTCCTCCTGGGACTTAATGTAGGTGGCTTTTTCTCTTGCTTCTATATGATTTCCATGCCCCTACAGTCACTCTGTGAGCATTATTTGTGCTCTTGTTTACGCAAAGGCTTTTCTCTAACATTCGGTTTATAGTGAATTGCAGGGAATTACATTATATTTTTTATCACCTAGTTCTGCAGTCTTTCCATAAAATCCAACCACAGCATGGAAATATGTATGGTACATTTATAAAGTCTTCCATATGTAAAACAAATTAAAATCTAATATTACGCCCCAGGCTATTGTGCTAGTGGGAGACCAGGATTCTGCAGTTGCACTCTATGGGAACATTGCTGCTTTTTGAAGTGTAAACACAGGCTGATGCATTATCTACCTGATGCATGTTTGGAAGTGTGAACTATGAACTACCAGATCAATAAAAAGGGAATGCTTCAAAGGACAGGCTGGAAACAATATGTATTGAAGTCACAGTGATGACAGCTTGTCACTCAGAGCTGCTTCAGCAGGAATATCTGTCTAATCAATATGCAAATATGAAGGCATTATGACATTATCAAACTTGTGGATTGCAGAGTCCACCAAAAAAGCCTGGTAACAGAGAAGCTCAGCTTGATACTGTTTGATGCACACCTTGCACCTCTGAGCCATCCTGGTTAAAGGTAGACACCCCCAAGAGAGCAGTGCCGCTTCATCTGTACCAAATGTGTGATCCTACAGGACTAAAAACTGGACTACAAAGACCAATCATAAGAATTAAATCCTAGTCCTGAGATTGCATTTACTGGTACCAAGGACTGTTTCATCTCCCAGCTCACTCTAATGAGGTCAGTAGTTATTGGCCTATAATTCTAAAATACAGAAATTAAGTTTCTGCACTTGCACACTGCACAAAGCAGTGTTGCTTCTGCTGTGGACAGGTGTAACTGTTCTTTTAGTGACTGGATGATTCCTACAAAGTTTCTCCTGGCTAAATATGTCCTGTCAGGAAGTGGCTTCATAAGTGTTCAGACACTGTCTGAACTGAAAGCAATAAATTTCTTGAAAACAACTGATGCTTTCCTTCTCTATTTCCACCACCTAATAAGTTGCTTCATTACAGTCACAAATAGCTCCAACTATTTTCCTGTTTTTGAAAGAAAATGTAAAAAAATTTTGCCATTCTCTTCTCCCTTCTATTTTATGAGGGAAAAAACCCAAAAACCAAAACACACTTGGAATACATTTTTGAGGATATAAATTATGTGCAGGCCTGTCTCCCTCTTTTACTTTTTATGTTTTCAATTTTGCTTCTAGTTTATTACCCACTCACATCCCTACACATTAGGCTATGCATTTAGTAGCACAACTTACATTAAAAAGAACATACATTTAGGAAATGCAAGTGCTATATTTGTAATCAAAAGGCAGTAGCTGGTTTTACACTTGTCTGTCAAATGATGAAATCTTTTCTTTCCATCTTTCTCTTCCAATCAATTAGAGTTTTTAAACAGAAGCCAAAAAGACAGACTCAGTGTTTAGTCTGAGACTGTGAAAGCTACATCTCTTGTAGTTCATAGTAGAGTACAGTCTTTATTATTGTAAAAATATCCAAGTAATTTGGCAATATTTTTTCTGCTTGTTTTTATTTCATGAGGATTTCTGTAGGGTAAACTTAAAAGAAGCATTACAAAATCTTGAATAATTTTGCAAAAAGATCAATATGGCTTAAAGAATTAAATAATGATGCTTTATTTGTTCATGCATATTTGAATATAATTCTAGTGTAAGACAGAAGAAATCTGATGCTCAGATGATCTTTCTTTTCAATATGATAATAGGGAAAAAAAAGTGCATTTTATCATCATGTAAAATACAGTGATCAGTATTTTGGATGTTGCTATCATAAAGAAATCTTACCTGTATTTAAGATAGCCTGTGCATGAATTTGAATGAGAAGTCGAAGGTAGAATTTTCACAATTCATGTAGGTTTAAAGTTTATATATCCAACCCTTATAAAAATAAAGGTGTCCAATCGTGTAAGAGATGCATCCTACATCCGAGGACAGGCTGTGGAAGCTTCCCACTGAGCTCAACCACCCCATGCCAGCTCCCACAGAGTCCCACTCCTGTTCAGCACAGCACTGCTGTCCTGGCCACCCTGCTGTCTGCTGGACACCTCAAGGGGCAGCAAATTTGGCTGCTGCTTGCCAACAGATTCCTTTTCAGAGGAATGTGCAATGGGCATAACGTGGATACAGATTTGACAGCTCTGTATTCCCTACCCAGCAGCTGGCTTTTTCCTTTTGTATAGAAGAGTCCATCTGGAGTCTGGAAAAGACTTTCCAATGATTTTTTTTTAGTGGATTTTTTTTTTCTTAGAAATAGAAACATTTCCATTTGCAATGAAGAAATTAAAATCCAGCCCAGCTAGTTGCTACCAGCACAGTCTGGGTGTTTTATCACATCAGACAAAAACCTGTTATACCCTGCCATCATATCAGATTTCTGTAGCTGCCATGTCTCACAGGTGGGCTTTACATTGCATTCACCTAGTCTGTGGGGGCAGATACAAGGGGGAATTAGGGTCCCACCATAAAGGGACTAAGAAGAGAAGACCCCAGATTCTCAGAGAAGCAGCTGGAAAGCCAGGAAACCCCCACTGTGGTGCTAACCACACCACTCATCCCAGGCAGGTGATCCTGGCACAAACAAGCCCGCTGCTACAACTGCCAGGTAGCTGTAAATGCTTTCAGCAGAACGGTGGTGGATGGCCATTGGATCTGCATCCCTCCTTGCCCTCAGCAGCCAGGCTGGTGTGCTGTCTTGTAGACTGATGGGTTTGGCACTTTCATAGGCTGCAGAAATATAAAGAAGTTTCTGCTCCTGTCTTTTTTCAGGCACATCTTGCCTATTTACCTCTTAGAAATTGTAGTCTGGTCCAGGGAATTGCTGTGTATGTTAAAGTATGAAGGGACTAACACAGCAAATGTTCTTTTGCATTTCGGTATTCTCTCTGCTTGGCTGGATCTGTCAGTCTCTCCAGCAGGAAACTGTAGCTGTAACTCAGGAAGGGTTTCAATTATCTTCTTGTTTGCTGGAAATAGAAGAAACCTCAAACTGACATGTTTCTGAAGAAGAATTCCAAAGGGTGCATACTTCATACCACAGAACCTCTGAAACCAGAAAGAAGGAAAAAAAAAAAAAGAAAAAAAAAAGAGAGAGAGAAATTCCTAACTAGCTCTAAAGTCTTCACCGGCCAAAATAAAGGGAAGCTGAATAATATTAGCTTTGTTATCTATTTGCTAGCACTTTACTGTCACCCATGTCTTAAAACTGTAGTATCATACACACTGGGGCACCTTGCTGTCATGCTAATGAGCTGGCTTGTCACATCTATCATATATCTCATACTTCCAAGAAAGAAAAAAACCCCAGACACACAGTTTGTAGATATATGCACAACCTACTGCAGGAACACATGGACCTCAAGGAAATGTACACAGTGGATGATTATAGAGACATCACAGTTTACCACCTGAACTGTCTCCCCTGGGTTTTAACAAGAGAATTACATTTCAAAAGCTGCCTTCTTTACATGAGTAACTACAAAACCCTGTAACACTCCTCTTTTTCCTGCACCACCATTCTCCAAAACCAGAGAAAGTTCTGCCTTCTCCCAGCTTTCCTGAAGGCATTGTCCAGGGATAAACCTTGAGCCTGAACAGTCCTTGAGCTTAATACTCTGTTACTTCCATAGCTTGGGAGCAACTATGACAAGGGGGGTTGAGCCAAGGAACAGTTTAATATGTAAAAAAGATGAATATTGGAAAGTATTTTCAGGCTAATCCATATGAGTTTCAAAAAAAGCCATTGTGCAGCCTGGTGCTGCAGTGCAGGATTTCCCCATTGCTGCTATTCATTGCTATTCATATGCTGTAGACAGCAAAAAAAGTGCTCCCCCTGCTAAGTTTTAAAATTTTTAGATGTGGTGTTTTCAGTTCTACAGGAAGCCATAGTGTAGCATATATGTGCCAGCTGACCCCTGCAGAGGTGAAGCCAATGTCAGCAGTATCACCTCCCTTCCAAACAGTTCAGAAGCCTCTCAACAAACAATCACCCACCTACCAGCACCCCCACCCAGCAGTGATGGGTGACTGGTCATTCCTGTTGCTGGCAAACCAGAAATATTTTGCAGGTACATAAAAAGGTAAGGGTAAGGAGCTGCCTTTCCACCTAGGATCAATAAGAATTTTGAGCCTATATACACATTCCCACCCACACAGAAAAACAGCAGCTCCAGCTGAGGAGTGAGCACATCAGTTGCTGAAACCACTCGGGCTGTTGTACTAAGGCTGCTCAGGAGAAAGCTACACACTGCTCTACTCCTTGTACTGGGAAAAGGATTGAAGAAGAGAAGGGTGTTGGGAATCCTTCTTGGATTTCTAAGCACTTTAAGTTGTTCTGGCATCTCTGGGGTATAAAAAACAGATACTTTTTTAAACTCTCCCATTTTCCCTAACCTATGAGCTCCCAAAGTAAACAAAACTGGGTTTTGATTCCATGAAGGCTGTCATTCTAACAATGTTTTAAACTCAAAGCTCCTGTATTGAAAACAAAATAGTAGTACTCTCAATTTTTAGACACAACTAAAACTGTATTTCCAAATTAATTTAAAAAATGTACTGCAGCATTTTCCATAATGGGCTGAACAATTTTGTCCACTTCTTCCTTCAATTACACCTTCAATATTAGTGGAAGATAGAGTAACAAGAGGTGTTTAAGCAATAGAGGAAATAGGAAAGAGAAAAAGTAGATGTTGTTGCCAGGATAATGGAACCCCAAGGACAGTGACTACATTTTCCTAGCTATAGATCAGCTCACAGACTAAGTTTCTTAATATGTAGATTTAATTAAATTTCTTTTTCTGTATCTACCATTAATTGAGCATTTATTCCCACCTCTGTGATTAACATGGATTGGGCCAACATGTTTCTACAATAGTCTGTAGATTTTTTAACTGAGAAATTATTTTTAATTATTCATGCAGCTCTAATTCCTTTTAGAATTGGTCAAGCTGTGGGTCTGAAACAACATTCACAGACTCGTTAGTTTCCTACTTCTTAGAAAAGAGTGCAGAGTGTTTCAGGAGGGCTTTGAAAAAGAAAAAAGACAAGAAAAAAATGCTGGCTTTTTGCTTTTCTCTGCTAAAAAGAGTTCGAAGAGTCAGCAACTCCTGTGAAGTTAAACAAAAAAAAAATATATAAAAAAGCTAAAAAGAAAGATAACCACCCATCTTCTATCCACCAAATACTTACAAATGTGATTATATTCAGTCAAAAGAACAAATACCCAAATCTTCTTTATTGCATATAACGTGTCCAGGGATCCTGGCACTGAACATGACTGGTTTGAGGTTATTTGATGATTTACTTCTATTCCTCTAGTGACATATCTGCTACTTTTCTGTTGTCTGACTACTTGTCACAGTTGGCAAGGTGATGCCAAATTAAACAGAAAAATAAATATCTAGAGGTGGGAATCAGCTGACAAAGTGTCTGAGCCAACAATCAATACTCACTTTAGAGTCCCCAGAGAAAAACAGGCACTTAGAGGGCATAATTCCTAAAGCAGATGCCTAAAATAGCTGAGCTAAACCAAGCCCTGTAAGTGCTGATTTCAAATGCAGCAAGAGCCCATGGCTCAGGAGTGGAGGCAGCTGCATTATGGATTGGGAAGGTGTTTCCTATGCAGGAATCTGACTGCAGAAGGTGCTGCTGTAGGGTGAGGTGGCCTCCACGTACACAGAGCTGATTGTTGTGCTATGTGCAGCACACGTACCTGAGAGCTGCCTTAACAAGTGAGTTTCAGCTTAATCCCTCCCCATCCCAGCATTCTGCACCAGGTGGTAAATGCTGCTTGAGAGAGCAAGAAGCTTGGCAGGGCAATGCTTTCCCTTTTCCTTGGGTTTGTGACTGGCAGTGTAGATGCTGCATGCAGGGCCAAAAAAGAAGAATAATGATGGATTGGTCTGGCATGATAGAGCCTCCCCCTTTTCTTTCCTGTGGATCTCCTGAACCTGTTATTTAGCAACATTTAAATCTACATTAGAAGAGTTTTTATGGGTAAAAGTAATAAAATCCTTGGGAAGAAGGCTCCAGTTTAAGGAGGTCCAGGTGTCACTCAGTAGCACCCCTTGGGCAGCAGGAGGCAATGGAAAAATGGAGGAGACATATTTCCTTTACAGGAGATGAAAATTTACCTCTATTGTTTCCTATCTGCTGGTCTTCAGCTACAATCCTTTGCTTGCTGTCAAAATAGTTTTCAGACAGTTAAGGAGCACTTCTGTTCACTCCAGATATATATCTTTTATCTATATAATAATATGAATTAAGTTAAAATAAACTGAATTCAGAGAGGCTACTTGCACAGCTAGGGAATTTTAAAATCCTTAAGACTTCGCAGAGCTGGATTTTCCCTGCTCTCACTAGCCAAATACTGTAAAAGGATTTTTATATGTAAAGTCCTAAACAAAGACTCCAAGGTATAGACTGTAAGAAGTTAGTATAGGCTGAAAGAAGCTATCCACTTCAGTCTTTTGCATATTTCACAGGTTTATCAGCTGCACTATTTTAAGTATACTATCTAATCTCCTTTTAAGTATTTCCTCTTCTGATATCCCAGAAGTTTCTCTTGGCAGACTTCTCCATTGATGAATAACTCTTATTTGAAGATTTGTCCTCACATCTAATCTAAATTTGTTGTGTTTTAGGTGAACATTTTCCTTGAACAACCACGATCGAGTCTCTCTCTTTTATCTTGTTTTTCTCAAAAACATCTTATAAGTTCCATATTTTGTTTAAACTACATGTCCTTTCCATCTTGTTCCTTATAACTTGCAGCTTTCTTAATGTTCTTCATCTTTGCTGCTCTCTCATCTTCACAGTGAGAAGGTTAAAGGATATCCCAAGTGAGGCCACAGCTGTCATGTGTATACATGATTTATTAGCTCCCTACTCTTAAGTACAGTTCTTTGAATATGAGTTCTTTGTATATCAATATTAGCTGTGATTTTCATTTTTTTAGACACAAAATCTAAAAATACATTTTAACTAGTTATTTTCAATAAGTTTTGGAACAAAAGAGTTCACTGTTTACTGTAAATAGTGATTGGGACAGATCACTTTTTAGTAAAAAAGCTTATTTTGCAATTCACACACATTTCTCCTTATGTGCTGTTGAATGGTTTCCTTCTTTTTCCTAATCTGGGAACTCCATGACAAAACTTGCTGCTGACCAGGGTTTCAGGTTTTCCACATAACAAAGATCTCTAAATAAAAAAAATCCACACTTTCCTTTAAATACTCCAACCTCCCAGAATGCAATTTTTTGTCTGGCCTTTATTGACTTTTCCTAACTTTTGATGTTGTTATGCTTAAAGATGTGGACATTTTCAAATTAAGGATCAAACTAGTCCATGTGTTCTACCTAGAAATAATGCTGTTTGAGTCACAATAATCTGCTTACTATCAATTTTAATCAATATTTTCTGAGTCATGTAACTCACTTCCACATGCTCTTTGGCTAGCAGTCATACCTCCCAGTTTAAGGAATGTGACTGGCATTCTAAGCCATGTGTGTGGTCACCCCTCTGAATGTTTAAGACAGGTGCCCCTCTCTCAGGTGATCCACTTACTCAGGGTCTGAGAAACAGCAATTATTTTCTTCCAGAAACCACAGAAGAGCTTATGGTGGCTGGGCTCCAATTTTCAGTACTTCACCTTTGTAGTCAGGTAAAGTGAATTCATGCAGTTGCCAAGCTGTGAGTCCTCCAAAAGCGCTGGGGAAAGTGTGTCAACAAACTGTGAGTTTGATGCTGCCCTCATGGCAAACAAGGGAACATGCAGTCCTGCATTGTCTCTCTCGCCCACTCCTGCTCTGGAAAACCTCTCTGGGCTCATTTAGGATTTTCCAGTACACATGCTTTCTTCCATTTTCTGCAGTATTACATGGGATAAAATATAAAAATTCATCTGCCAATGACTCTTTCATTTGCAGCATCATCCTTCTCCTCCATGTGAAATTGTGTTACTGATTTTACTCTGATAGTTATGTCAGTTCAAACATTAATGACATTTCTACTACCCCATCATTACCAAAGTATGGTCAATATGGAAGGTGCTGCAGTTAAAGACATCTTGAGAGGACTTTAAAACAAAGCTTCAAGCACAGCTGGTCAGCATTAAGCATCACAGTGCTCACAATCCCCAGTGTTGATGTTGACATGAAGATAATTTTTCTGCTGTCTGGAATTCTATGGCATTAAGAACTGAGTGTTATCCAAATGTCCTTCTTAGTATAGGTATTCTGAGGGGTTTTTTTCTGGACCCTAAGGAGTTTACACAGTCTGAAAGCCTGTTTTATTGTCTGGTTTATTTTCCAAATGCCATTTAAATCCATCTCTAATCTTCATTAATAACAACACTATAATTACTTCATTAACTTTTCCAGATAAAGTGTTTAAACTCTACAGAAGCAAATAGCTTTTTTGCTGGATTGTGTGCTAATAGCTTCATTTAATACCACAACCTTGATTTTTAAATATATTTAATGAAATCACAAAGCTATTGTTTAATGTAAGTGTGTTACTGAAACCTGAAGAACACAGGTTCTTCATGTGGCATAAGGGTAAAGATAGCAACTTGTTGCTTTACATTGATTTAATGATGAATTTTGAAAGACTGGTAAGAAAGAAAGCTCAATTCATTTCCCAGGGGTAAAAATAATACTCTTAGTCATTGGCCTTAACTTGTTTTGACATCTTTGTTTCTGTGTAAAGGTTAAGTAATGTGGTCAAATTTTATAAGTAATGCTTTATTAACGAAGTACTTGTATTAAGGCTGTAAAATTGAACACCAGATCAGGAAATAATAAAAAGTAAGGGTTGTATCATAAAGTTAACTGATCCGTACTGCTAGTGCTCCCCAGATAAGGTATGTGCTCAGCTGCCCACAGTA
Source organism: Pycnonotus jocosus (assembly GCA_013400435.1). Taxonomy (NCBI): domain Eukaryota; kingdom Metazoa; phylum Chordata; class Aves; order Passeriformes; family Pycnonotidae; genus Pycnonotus; species Pycnonotus jocosus. Next base: position 966,766 of record VWYP01004471.1, read on the forward strand.
TGTGCGGTTGTGAGTTACTGCTTCTGAATAACTTAACCTTTTAGTTTCTTTTTTTAGACTATTTTTATTTTCAGCCTGAATGTTGAGCGAATGGAACTTCTTACAACAATTTTTAGTTTGCCTTTGCTGGGAGAAAAGCAAATCCCTGTGCCTTCTATTAGCTGAGTATATAAATTACAGTCTGCGGCTACACAGCTCTCTCATAGGCCCAAGTCTGTGGCCAGTGTTCCTGCTGACCTGGGAACCTTGTGGTTTTCCCTGAAGTTCCTGTGGCACATAGTTATAGTCAAGGAACTCGTGGCTGAGAGACAACTTCAGCTGTTTCTCAGATGTGTGATTGTCATTTAGATGCCACGAGTGCAGTTCAAGGTGAAGTCAAATGACTTCAGTGGGCCGCTGCAGAGGGCAATGTAGCATGACAGATTTTTACTTTTCCATGAAATGAGATGGAAGCATTTTTACAAGCTGCTCTGAAGTATCTTCTGCAAGGCAAAAGCAGATAACTGATGAGTAGTAAAAAGAAATCTCCAAAACTTCTCTGCTGTTAGTCTCTGGACTGGACATTTCACTTTCTGACCCCCAACCCAGTGAGATACAGGAAGAAAATAGCAAAAATGGAAGTCAGAAAACCCATGGGTCAAGACAAAGACAGTCAATAGGTGAGTGTGGTGGGAAGCACAGCAAAGTTACACAGTCACCACACTGCAAGGCAAACCAATGCCGAGCCAGTCTCCAAACAATGGTTACCTTGGGAAGCCACCCCATTTCTTCTTCGGCTACCTTGGGTTTCAATAAATTTTTGTTACATGTATGAAACAGCTCTTTGTCTCTGTGGGTCAGCTGTAGTCACTGGCAGTGTCCGCTCCCCTTTCTTTGCCCAGTCCTGACCTTCTCATTGGAGTGGGGCAGTGTGGGAAAAAAAGGCAACGTTGCATGTTGAGGTGGTGCAAGCACTCTTCAGTAGCAGCCAAACAAAAATATTTTATCAACACAATTTCAGCCACAGAGCCAAAACATGGAACCATATTGGCTGCTCAGAAGAAAATTAACTCTCCCCCAGACAAACCCACTCAGGTGGGTTTCTCCAGCAGTTAGCTTGATTGCAGAAAGCTGCACTCAACACCAGGGCATTTTGTTCATCATTTTTTCAGGTCGTAACCTAAAAGTCTGAGTGGATCTGTGTATTTGTGTATTTGTGTATACTGCCACAGTATCTTAAAATGTAATATTAGCATTCTGCATGTATAAATTATTTAATGACAATAAGGAAATAGCACTTGTGGACTTGTATATAGAAATGTATTCAGTGGGTTAGGTTTTAAGCTAAAAACCATTTGATGTAGACAGAGAGATGCACTATTGATATTGCATATTTTTGAAGAGACTTGTATGTGAAACAAAGGCTGTTAGAACGGAATTTACCTCATTTGTTAGGTACTCACTGCTGCCATTCTAGCTGAGCATGTTACTTGATTTGAGGGCTGGGTAATGTAGCTGAGAACAAACAATAAACTATTGAAGGAATGATCTTGTTGCACCCCACAAAACAGAACATACATTGTGGGATGCCGGTGATGCACATCTCTGAGGGAAACTGAAGATGTAAAGATGCAGATACCAAGATGAGGTATGAAATCTTGCCTGTATCAAAGTGAAAGGAAGTGTTGCCATTGCATGGAAGAAATTAGAACTTTGAGAATGCATTAACAACTTGATTCTGGAAAAAGTGCAGCCATAGCTCTGTGCAGTGAAACCTGAGAAATCTCTGTTGCTTTATACTTACCTGGCTAAATTGAGCCAATTTATTTAGCCACTCAAGTGTGGACAATTTCAGCCTACAAAGAACTTCAGAAGCAAACCCTTTTATTGAGTAAGAATTCAGTGAAAGGAGACTAAACCTGCTGTGTTTCACTCTGAGCATTTAATGGGGAAAAAGTTGAAGGCAGATATTTAGAGATTCATGGTAAGATGATTAGAAACTAATATTATTTTTTTCATATACATTTCTTGGTATAGGGTTTTCACCTATTCCACTCAATCAAAATTCACCATGAAAATTTACACTAGGTTTCCATTTCTGGTACAAAACCATAAAGAATGACATGGCTGTGTATTTAAAAATGGGCAGAAGTAGGAGAGGAAAAATCCATCAGTCTTTTCATAAGATAAAATATTTCCTATAAACGCTTTTTTGAGATGAAGCAAGTATGCCTAGAAAGGCATGCAACTGAAGGTAAAGAGAAAGGCAGTAGCACATCGATCTGTAACCAAGGTTTTACCAGGACTGTGATTCTTGGCTCTGCTGGACAAAGGTCATTTGGCTTACAAATAGTTACTATCTAAACAGCAGGGACTAAACCAACGCCAATAAACTGTTTGTATGGATTGTGCACAGGAAACAAGCTAATGACACACTGAATGAGAATGTCTATTTAATGCTGGGCTTTGGCTGCGGGCAGCTTGGAGCACAGTAGTGAAGAAAATAACTTTTTGTCATCAATTGCATGAATTTCTAATGAATCTTTTAATTCCTAGAATTAAACCTAACTTATTCTAGAGGCCTGCTCATACCTTTTCTTATACACTCTGATGCAGAATATAATCTTAACTATACCAGACCTCTTCCTGGATAAAAGGAGAGGATGGTTTCAGTGTAATTAGTCTTAGCACTACATGAAGATATGTATGTGTGACAGCACATCAAATGGGGGTAATAAGTTCAGGTTACTCTCAGCTTCAAGAATTAGCTGAATTGCCTGAGAATTATATGGAGTTTTCTTAAAAAGATGAAGAACTCAGAAATTAAAAAAAAAAAAAAGGTCAAACTATGACATCTATTATGAGGATTAACTGCTGTTGATGATTTAGCAGAGATATGCAGTACAAATATAAACAAATTTTATTCTGATTTGTGTTTGAGGAATAAATTATTATTTTCCTATAAGTATGTTTTAAGCAAAGAGATCCTCTCTTACAAAGGTAGCATATGCAGGACTTAGGGAAACTTTTCATGCTTTTGCCAGCATTGTAATGAAATCACAGCTTCGGAGTCAGCAAGTAAAGCATGAGATTTCATGCCTGACTGTAAGGGCCTAGATCCCCTGACTGATTCTCAATATGATGTTTGGATAAAGAGAGGGAGGTAAACAGGTTTGTCAGACGGTAAAGGAGTTTGTCAAGTGTAGAGTATGAAAGTTGAATTTTCATCTTGACACTAGGGTAAGTAAAGCACATGTATGGGTACTGAAGAAGTGGTGGGAAAATCCTTAATTGAGGGTGTATTGTATGGATGTAATGTTTATTGTGGGGTCTGGGTTGACTAACAGACAAAGTGCTAGCCTGAGGACAGACTATCAACCATACTTGAAGTAATATCTATTATCTAATCTACTATTAGTCTAGTAGCCCTCTTAAAATTCCTTTGTTGTTGCAGTTTTGGGCATCTGATGAATTTTAATTGGCTTGACTCATGCCAAAAAGCTCATTCAGGACCTGGTCATGAGATCACTGGTGGTAAGGGAATACTTGGCTGTGTAGTGCAGTGCAAATGCTTTGTCACAGGAGCATGAACTTGGCAAAGCCAAGATCCTCTTATGCAGTTGAGCCACAAGTGAGTTATCTGTCCCAGAAGAGTTGAATGAAGATCATTACACCAAGCCCCTGGCCACATATTCCTGAGTCCCTATATACTGTATAGATGTATTGTTTTGGATGTATATATTGAGTGTCTTACTGCTTTTATTGGTATTGTTTTTCATTTTTCTCAACTTCTAAGCCAAACTCCTTCAGTATCATGAGGCTGAATGTTTATGCCTCAGGGAAAGAGGAAAATTATAACTAAAGAAGTATTGAAACCATTAGGAATGGACATTAGGAATAGCTTTTCTGTGCAGTATATTATTTAATGATCTTCAAGTTGTATATTGGGCAGCAATAAGAAATGCTGTAGTCCACTGGATAATGATAATTTCCAGCTTTTGGGTGGTACACTATTGTCTCTAACACTCCACAGGTCACCAGGAAGCCAAATTTGTGTCTTTTGTGCATTTTGAGTTATAGACAATATATTCGAGGGACAGAATTTTTTTTTAAAAAATGTATTTTAGAGCTCATTGTATTTTTTTTTCAAGGTAGCCTCTCATAATTTTATCAAATCTTGAAAATTTTTCTCATTTTCACTCGTATTTTTTTTGTTTCTCCATCATGATTTATTGCTTTTTTTGCCCTATCCTCATGCTTTTTGCTATCTAATTCCTGCTGCATATCAACAGTCTTTTCGCTCATAGAAAAGCTATAACTAACAGTGCATCTTGGCTGATTATAATAAAGTGACACATATTACATGATTTTCCCTGTAATTAACTAGTTAATTCCCTGCTGGAGTTCTTCTGGACAAGCAAGTTGTATTTGCAGGAAAGGGTTAGCAAGTAGTGAGCAGTCAAGGTGATGAAAATAACTACACGAAATACACGTGTCATTGCTCTGCAGCGTGCAGCATAGGCTTGTTCCTGGTACTTCCTCAATCTCTGTTTCCCTGTTTAGGTTGGGGTGTGTCTGTTAATATATTGCAATCACACATCTCTGACAAGGACAGCAAATGCTTAACTATTGCATTGTATAGAAAAGGAACTGGGAAAGAGTAAAACAAGCTTATCTTACACTGCATCTTTCCATTGATATCAGTAATGCAATCCTCATTTTGTAACCTTTTCACATAACACTTGATATACAATAGTCTTTCTATGGAAACTTCAATATTGTGGGAATTATTTTAACATTTTAGAAAGTGTGTGCACAAACCTTTGTCACCTCATAGTACATATATACATCTTTGTCACCTCCACTTTTCTAGGATGAAAAAGCAGGCTCAGTGTTTGTAAAATGGTCAAGTGTTTAATATAGCGTGAACATAGTATTGCTGTGGCTTTAAGTAATGGAATAACTACATAGGTGCTAAACTACTGCAAGCAAACTGTTCTCCCTTCTGAAGACCCCTCACCACGCTGCGCTAAGCAAACTTCAGGCACTCGGACCCATTCGGTGTCTGTGGAGTTAACTAAATTAAGCCTACTTCCAGTTAGCCTCTGTCACCAGGAATGCAATTTGTGTTTACCTATATAAGGAAACCTGTTCGACCTAAAGGCGCTCGGCAGGGCTGTCTGTGCCTGTGAGAGGGGCGAGCGCGCTCCGCGGCGGGCGGGGCAGGGCAGGGCAGGGCAGGGCCGGTGTTAGCGCAGCCCCCGGCGGCCGCACCGCACCGCACCGCAGAGCAGCGCCCGGCGGGGAAGCACCGGCCCCTCTGCTTCGGCCTCGGGAAAAGGGAAAAACACTGCCAGCGGGAAAAATGGAGAAGCAGGTATGCCAGGAGAATCCTCGCGGCTGGGGGGTGGCGGAGTCAGGGTGCGGAGAGGGTCGGAGGGAGGTTTGCTCTTCCAAGTGTTGCTGCCTCTGAAACGGGTTGTGAGTTCCATGGGGGCTGCGGAGTAAAGCGGGCGGTGCTGCGGGAGCAACTCCCGTAACTTATCTGACATTCCATGTGCTCCCGAGTCGGATGCACCTTCGTTTTACTGCAGAGATTCTCAAACTTTCTTAGCTCGGATGGAGCACAGATGTGAGCTGAGACTGGAAATAGAACTGAGATGCTTTGGTCAGTTGGCTGCAGCGCTGCAAATCCATAGCGTTATCATCCTAGTATATCTGGGAAAAGAAGCTCTTGACATGTTTATTATCTGTTGGTTTTGTTTGTTTGTTTGTTTAATATATTAAAATGTACATTTTGCAAAAGGTGCGCTCATTCAGTCTAGGGTTTTGGTGAATTTTATTTAGATGTATGTGAATGCAGCTACATCAGCATAGCTGGAATGTGTTTGCTAGAATACAGGGAGTTCCTGAAGCAATAAAGGTTTTGCCGTGAGTTAAAAAATAAACTTCAGATACTGTTATAGGAAATGTAAGCTAAACAGGTTCTACTACAATAGGGATTACTCAATTCCAAACAAGGATTTGTATTTCTTAGGAAGTATTTGCACAGTATGATAACATTTTTAAACAGGTTTTCAATAAAATCCCTACAAAGATGGAGAAATTTTTCCCTGAAGATTTTAGTCAGGACATAATGAAAAATAAAGGTGGTAACAAAATTCAAATAGGTCGCTAGCTGTAAGAGTACTGGTGTGCAGTCTGTCAGGACTGGTACTGTTAAGTAGCATCATGTTCATTGTGGAACTTTATTTAAGTTTTCTGCCATTATGGTGAAAAACATAGGAATAGAAAAATAATTTCAGTTGATCTCTTGGAGTATTTTCTTAGTAAGAAAAAAATGCAGAGAACTAGTCAGAAACAGGTGGAGTGCTTTTTGAAAATGATTTTTTGTTCTTCTGATGTCAGAGACAGATTGATATGTGATTACTTTCCTCTTATTTTCATGGTTATTCATATTTATGTGCACACAGGCATGTGAATGGACTCATTATGGGAGATGTAGCTACATCTTTCCTAGCAATCAAAGTGGGAAAATAAAAGATTATCACTTAAAACCCTCTTCCTTCTCAATAGCTGTAACTTTTATGAATTAGTGTTTCACTGAGATTAGTGATATAGTATTACCTGGTTAAAATTAATTCAGAATAAAGAAAGAATTAAAAGTCACTCATGTTCACAGAGATTCTCATTCATTTCTGTGTAAGATTTTTCTCAACTCCTGACTTTAAATGTTGAGTGAGTTTTAATGGGAAAGACACAGGTTAGCTATTGTAGTTTCAGTAGAGACTTTTATAGGATCTTCAACACCACAAAGTACATAGCAAGTTCCTGAATACCTATTTCAGGGCTGAAGCTAATGGGTTCATTGTGATGAATCATTTTTGGTTGTGGTGGAAGCCACCATGGGAAAGAAAGCAAGGCTGGTGGACCGGAACCATAAATTTCACTTGTCACCCTTCTCCTGGTGGTTTTATGGAATATCTTTATTATTTTGAATTGAAAAGGAGTACAGAGAAAGGACTTTTAACAAGGCTGTTAGTAAAGCATAAATTTTAAGGGGCACGAGAAGACTCCAGGGAAACATGCTCTTAAATCACTTTTTTCAAGTCTCTGCAGGAAATTGCATTGCCCCCATCAGTTTGTCTAGCTGTGTTGCAATCATTAATGGTATTTTGATTTCCCAGTGCCAAGCAAGGTAGAAACGTGGTTCCAAGTCTCTACAGAGTATTCGGGGTTGACATGAGCTTGCTGTGTCCCGGGATCTGAGCAGCCATCTGGTTGTTCTGCGTGTCCATGCTGGTGCAGGGCTGGCCCAGGCTGCAGCCTGCCTGCCCCTTGGGGAGCTTTGAGGGTGTCCCTTTCAAGGGACACCAGGGGAGGAGCTGTTTCTCACTCCTGCCACTACCACCCATAGGAGATGTGTAATGATGAGGCTTCAGAGCTTGCAGCACCAGGGGGTCCTGCCTAAAACCAGCATCTGCCCTGGGGTTTTACCTCAGCTTGGAGCTGTGCCTGCAGTGTCGCACAAGTTTCCATTAACCTGGATGCACAAAACCCAGATTCTTTTCAGACCAGAACTGATAGCTGGGAGATATATCCCAGGGAAATTTTATCCTTGTTTACAGTGAGAAAAGAATTTCAAAGTAAATAAAATTTAAAATATTTTTATCCCATGTAAAAGACAGGATAGACCTTGTGCTTTATCTAAAATCACAAGGCAATCCAGTGGCTATGACTGGATGACCATTCTCTGGCCTGAGCTCCTGTAAATCAGCCTGCTACCCTAGGCTTGGGCCTCTAACCCGTGTTAATATGTGATGAGCTTTATTCACTGATTAAAGAAGAAAGAGCTAAATGCATTCTGACCCTGTTTAAAGATTTCTTTCCCCCATTCATTCAGGAATTCCTTTGTACTAATTTTAATGGCAGAATGGTGTTCAGAGTGCAGTAATGGTGTTGTGTTGGACTATGTTTTGAGGATGAATGTGTTGAACCCAGGTGAAGGCAATGAGCACATCAAGTCTGTGCATACAACTGTGGTGCTAGCTTTAGTTGTGTAATTGAGACAAGACTGAAGGAAAGCAGAAATGCTTGGATTTGATATTGTTGATAGCTAACCAAAATTATCTTCTGCCTTCCTGTTTTGTTACTGATGGGTTAATGCATGAGAACTGTTATTAGTTTGTCACTTTTTAATCAGAAAGTGCTTTATGTACTTAGCATATAATATAATAAAATTTTTGTTTAGAAATGAAAGAGCATACTAAATGTCTTCAATGTTTTTCTACATTTAGTAATCTCATCCTAGAAACAAAGTTAGGGCACTTTTTTTTGTAGGCTTGCTTGACTTGCATCCATCACTCTATTTTTGGTTTTATTTTCTGATTTGCATATAATTTGAAGCTGAGTGCTCTTACACATTGTCAGGAGGCAGTTTGGTACATCATGTTTTTTTCCTGATATCTTTACACGTATTTAATAAAATGAAGAAAAAAAAAAAGACTAACTTTTCAAAGGTGTAACTGGAGAGCTTGAAATAATAAAAGAACATGCTGTACTAGTTGCATGCTCCCTTTACGATTTTGTTAAAGGCTTTGCCATTCCATTATGCTATCATTTTGTAGTGTAAGCATTTTATATGGCGTGTGTGATTTCATTGCCCTTAAGTGACCTTAGTAAATTCCTTATTTCCCCTGAAGCACATACCTAATTGAAAATTGCCATCTGCAGTTGAAGAGCTCTAAGCAAGAGCTCTAAGAATAACTCAAGATGGAGATAGGTGTCTAGAGAGCAGGGCAAAATCATTTTTTCTGTAGAATTCACTGTATTGCATGGAGTAAAATATTTGCTTTGAAGATGAATGATAAGGAATTATAGGAAAGGCATCTTTGCCTGCCTGCCCGGTTCATCTACCTAATGCTGTTCTCCAGAGATCATGTGATCCACAAAAAGTGTGTTGCTTTTATTTTTTCTTAACTTTTTAAAAGTTTGCCTCTCTTCTTTCAGCCATTGGTAAATGTATTTGGAATTTAAAGTCAAAAATGTAATTCCAAATCTGCGCTGGGCTTTCTAGTCCAGCAGCTGTCCTCATACTGCCTTGCTTGGCTCTGATGTGCCACTTTCAGAATACAGTTATGATGATTGCTGTCTGCAAGCACAACCTAAAAATGAGAAACCTCTGGTCTAGCATTGCATTCATTACAGCTCCTGTGAGCATAAGTGCTTAAGAGTCATGAAAATGAAGGAGGCAAAAAGCTGGACAGTGTGAAGTTGAGGAATGGCTTAAGAAGGCACTTTCTTAGATGAGAGAACATTAAACTGTGCTCTGGATTAGATGTCTGTGACAGCCATGTATTTGTTCACTATTGTGTAATGTAATTGTTTAGGACAGGAAAAATGCAAGTATTTTAATTAAAAAGGCTTGGGAAATGTAAAGCATGAAAAGTCTGTGATGAAGATGTGAAGTTTTTAGCCTGTCTTCCAGTGTGTTTATTCATTCCAAAAAGTTGAGAAAACGACTGGGCTGAAAATTAAGCCTCCACAAATTCTCTAGTCCTGTGTTATCTCCCAAGTAGTCTTATTTATGAAGGCTTACCCTTTAAATCTACTTCTTTCTGTGTTAATTCCAAGTTGTGTTTCAAAACCATTTATCAGGGTTAGAGCTTTGGAATACACACTGCTTTGAGACTCAGAAGTGGAAGGTATTAAAAATATGCAACGTGTGTTAAGCTCTGAGTCTACCAGATGTTTAGGATGTATTTTACTGCTGTTTTCATTTTTTTTCTTTCATCAAAAATATTAGCATTAAATCTAGATTTTGATGCTGTAGCAAGTAATCAAAGGAAGACAAATGTTTCATTGCAAATTTTCTGTGATTCCATATTTTAATATTTTTTCACATTAAATATATTTTATGTTCAGCAAGATACCTAGAAATATGCTTGAGTCTAAAAATCTGTGCAAAGGCAGATTCATGTTTCCTGATCTATCTATATCTGTCATTGTAAGGGGTTCCATTTCATGTGCATCTAAAATCTCTGCTGAATTTTTTAGTAAAGTCACTATTTTCATGTGATTGTGTGCACAGAGACTGGAATAATTGGTACTTGCTTTTAGGTAAATCAATTAATACTCAGGACTTTCCTTGAACAAATTGAGATCTTCCATTTATGGGCCCCTTATGGGGTAGAAGTTAACTTTCACTCTCTCTTTTCTTTAGTAGTTTCATTTAATGATGTTTTTGTATTGGTCCTCTGAAAGTTGGATTTAGGGAGATGGCATATTAAAAAAGCAGTTGCTTTCATCAGATATCATTATATTAAGTTCAGCTTCATTTAGCATTCATGATGTGCATGTTCAGTGTTATGAACAAAAGGCCATTTTTGACCCCTTGTGCACAGATCCAGTCATTGCAGTGGGCTGAGAGTGCTCTGCTTGGTGACACTGGATTGCAGTGTGCTCAGGATATCAGTTTGAAAGTGTCAGGGCTTTTCTGCTGTGCTCCTCCAGTGATGCATGTGCTCCTGCTGCTGAGTTTCTAACATTTCTGTTTTGTAGCTGTCTAGCCTGGAAAATTCTGTGTAAAACCTCAGATCCAGCCTCCTGAGGTGGATGTTTTTGGACAAATTTAATTTCACTATGAATGAAACAACATTAATGTTCCTGCTGTGTTAATTCTGTAAAATGAGTAGTTGTTTTACTATACTCTTCATATCTTAGTTGTATCCTTCATGGATAATTCCATATAATTTTAGCTGGGGAGTTTAGGCAGTTGCAGTTAGTTATGAATTCTTACCTTAAGTACAACAATCTACCCAGTGTGGTTTGGGATATCCTATTGGTTTTGGGTTCAAAGTTATGTAGCTGTGCTGAATGCTTCAGTGGGAAGTTCTGGCCATGTTGCATTTTGCCTTTGATATGTTGCCATGCCACCACCGTTAATGCAAGCTTAGACTGCAAACATCTGTTTGCTTTTATTGCACATGTGTTGCTTAAAATGTTCAGTTTTTACATGATGTGACTCACTGGACTCAATGAGCATGTATGATTGGTTTAATAAATAAGCCTTAAGTTGTGTCAATAAACTGCATATCCTAAAGAATGATATATATGATACACACAGATGAGAAATGTGACAAGTTCATGTCTAGACTGGCAAGTATTTCATATTTTAGTAGGTTTTTAATGCTTTGGAAGGAGTCACATAAATGTCAATACAGAAGGAAAGATTTTATGCATCCGTATGTCAGACAAAGATGCTGAGAACAGAGAAATGCACCTGATAGAAAAAGTGATGAAAGTCCTGTATCCTTCATTCTAGAATCTCACCATATTTATGGCATGAATGGAACACTCATAAGAAAAAACATATATTTTGATATCACTACATGTGCTCTAGAGTGCTCTCTTTAATGAAAATGTTACCTAGATTTGGAAATAAATTTATCAGTTGATCTCAGCAAATTTGCAGCAATACCCCATAGGTACGCTGGTGTTTCAGAGACCTGCCATGTTGGTTCTAGCGTGTGTCATTCCAAATTGCTGGAATGCACAACAAGATTACTTTGGTTTGGATTAATGAAAGTGAGTGAAATGATTTACAGTTGTTAGCTTGTGTTTTAATTTTGGAGGTTAAGCTAATGTGCCTCAAAGGTTTAATTCATATGTTTCTGTACCACAAGGAGTCCAATTTGGATATTTTCTCTGCCACATGAGAACTAAAGCAGCAAAACACAAGGAGAAAATGGAAGATTACAGTTGAGCAGAACCATCAGCTGAAAGGCCTTCATTCCCCCACAGACATTTTAGAGTTGGTATGCAGAATTGCTGTAATATAATAAAAATTAAAACAAAAAGCTCTCTAGAAAGGGCTTGCAAAACCAAAAAGTTTAATTGATGGAGTCAGTATGATCTGCCAAGTTTCCAAAACCCAGGCTGAGGGAGGTAGAACTAAATTTGAAAGTTATTTCACTAGCTGGCAAGCTGGTCTGAAATCAAGAAGATATAATGGAATCAAAAGAAGCATGAGTTTCTATAGTCAGAGAAGAAAATATAATTTATTTATAGAAAATAGAGAATAATTCAGTCAGCAGGAGTATCTGTGGGCTACCACAAATTAGAAAATGAATGCAAGTGGCTGATGAGGCAAAATGCTGAAATGTGAAAGCCATTCTAGGAGTCATTACTGAAAATATTACGAATAAGAGGATGAGAGGTAACTATTTTGACCTGTCCTGTTCTGATAAATGAAATCCTGAATTGTTCACCCAGTTTTATACATGATACTTTAAGAAATACCCAAACAAACTGGAGAAAGACTAATGGAAAGCAAACCAAAAATTGTATTAGAGAAATGTGACATAGATTGCAGGAACTGAGTGTATTTTATTGCAAATCTGGATTCCCAGTGTGTCCTGTACAGGCATCTTATGGACTAATATTCTGTCCATCTGCCTTCACCCAGAGGTCCAAGGAGGAGCTGAGCTTTTCCTGCTGCCCACTGCTGCCTTCATGAGAACAAAAGGTGAACACATCCAGTTGCAGCAGCCACCCCCAAATCTGGCAACTCATTGGTTTTCCTATCAAAGTGTTATTTGCATGAGGTCTGCTTGGTGAATTGCTGTCTAGAAAGAGAATAAATAACACAGACATGGTTATAAATATGACAGCAATTAATTGTTCTTCGTGTCTGAGGATGGAGCAAAAGGCAATTTGCAGTAATGGTGGGTTTCATTAGATTCTAGGAAGAACTCTACAGCTAGCATTTAGGCACTGTGATGGGTTACCCAAAGAAGCTGCCAGGTCAGTTTTTGGAGATTTTTCAGACTGAACAAAATAATTTTTTGGAGGATCTAAGTGCAGTTGATTCTCACAGTGAGCAGGGAGTGACTCCACAAAAACCTTTTCAACTGTAGTTGCTTGTTATGACTTTGGCTGTGTCCCTAGCATGAAATCTGGAAATATTTCCCAGTTTCAGATCCCAAGCTGTCTCATGCCCATGTCCCAACACCTAAGTAGTGCTTAATCTGGGCCTGCATTTTTCCTTTCATGTCCCCTTTATGTCTCCAGTTCCCATACTCTAACCAGGTGCTAGTAGATCAGCAGTGACACTGGTGTCTCACAGCTGGCCCTTACCTATAAAGAGCAGGTTCAGCCTCAGACTGGGATCCACTGCTATCCTCTTCACTAATTCTGATACTCATTGCTTTAGAGTTTGGGACCTCTGAATGACTATGTCAATTTAGCTTCTACCCAATTATTAGTCTCAAGAGTTATTGTCAAGACTCCCATTTTAACATTAGATTTAGTAACAAGAAATACATGAGAGATTACATGGATAAATATAAAACCTAATAAAATCATGGTAAGAGTGTGAATAGTTACATGAATGAAACCACTGCCATTTACTCTATAAAATACATTCCTTTTTCTCTTACTATCATGTGATATAGCCATGAAAAGTGGAACAGCACTATCTCTGNGAAATGAATGAATGAAACCACTGCCATTTACTCTATAAAATACATTCCTTTTTCTCTTACTATCATGTGATATAGCCATGAAAAGTGGAACAGCACTATCTCTGTCGATGTAAAGTAAGAAAGAACATAACTACTGTAAATAAATGTCGGGATTGTCTTAGTGGAGGAGAGGAGGCTGTTCTCCTCAGCAGTGAATCTGAGTAGGAGGTAGATTGGATGGTTAGAAGACAAGGTTCTTGCTGGAGAACAGATTTGGTTTGTTGTGTAAAATGTGTTGTTGATGTGCTGTGGGCAACAAATGAGTCTGTCTCCTCTGTTAGTGTGGCAGTGCTGAGTCGTTGATTATAGCTGATCAATGCTGTTCACTGCAGTGCTATATCCATTAATCTCTCTGTGAGAGTACAAGCACAGCATTCAATCAATAAGGTCCCAGATTAAAGGCAATGATCCAGGAAAAGGAGAATGTAAAAATAGAAAAAACAGGGAAATGGAAGTGAGAATAATTTCTTCTGCTTGATACTTCCCATAACCTTCTCATGACTCAGCATTTCTAAGGTTAGCTACTTTGTGAAATCATGATTCATGAGGTTTGTTTACTAAATGAATTCCTTAATGATGGTTAAATTAATTGTTAGTGTCTAAGTCACGAAAAGGCCAATGCTGAACTTTTGACCTTCCTAAAATTAGGAATTTATCTCATATTGTGATTTTAAAATACAGGTGAATGTTTTTATTAGCACTAAACCTTTTTACTGTCACAGTCATCCATTTGAATCAGTCCATCTGTTCACTTTTCTTTGAATACTTCACTCTGAGAGTGCAAAGGTGTTACGGCAGAGGTATCTGCTCACAGAACAACCTGCTTTCTACCACGCTGTTCAAAGACATCTCTCAGTGGCAGAGCCTGAATATGGTTCACTCCTCCTTTCACAGCTGGGGCTGTTCTTCAGAACTCTCTTTCAGTATTTAGCCAGAGTGGAGAGACAGTCACTGAATTTCACAGCTCTCTGGGCAAAGTCTATGTGGTTGACTGGGGACTCCATCTTGCTAAAGGGATGCCATAATACATTCTGCTCATTCTTCTTGGAAATTTACTGTCTTCCACAGTGGTTTCTGTCTTAATTCGATCCTTATTCTGAGCACAGAGGAAAGGAACGTTGTCTCAGGCAGTCAATGTGTAACTGTTAGGAAAAATACTTGCTTTGTGATGGCAATAATTACTACAACCATTAATTACTGTATTTTCAGGAGAGAAGTGTATTATTTCATATTCATGGGCAACATCACGGTACAACTCGCTTCCTGAGGTTTAGAAGTTTTCCATCTAAAAATAATTTGCAAAAATTAAATTGAACTAGGCTACTAAAATATTCAGTAATTTTAAGCAACTGTATAGCCATATGTCTATTCCAACCCAGCTTTTGACATATTGCCTAGAGGAAAATACTCTTTAAAATGTTTGGACAGACTATATCTAAAGCTAAAACTTGTTTGAAAGATGACATTCTTCTGACCAAGATGCAATATTTCTCCTAGATCAGGATTGGGTCAGTGGTTTTGCATGGTTTTATATTCTGAAAAAGAAAACCTGAACAATAATGTGCAAATATGGAACCAATATTCAACAACAGAAAATTCTGTACTTTCTAAAGAACCATGTCTCAGCATTTTTCCTCCACTGAAATAATTTAACACTAGATTGAGAAGTGTGCTGCAGCCTAGGTTTAGCTGGACTTCAGGGTTTGTGAGGTGTGATGTTAAGCCTTGACTGCTGTGCCTGTTGCAGTCACTTCCCCAGACCAAGACCCACAACATCTCCATTACAGAGGGTCATGGGCTGCCCTCTTCTGATATCCAGAAACTTCACTAACTTTCTGTAGAGGCAGTACATAGTTTTGTTTGCTTGCACTTTTCTTCCAAGTGTGGTTGCTAGTTACTGTTCTCTCAAGAGTGGACAAAGCTCATTGATTTATAAGCCCAAGCAGAGATGCTTTAGGTTTTATCTATATTTTTATTACTAACTTGCCCAGGAAATGCAATATGTGTGCTGGAAACCTTCCCTCTCCTAAAGAGGCTGTGCTATGGCCACAAGGTTACATATCTGTGTGAATATAATCTTATTCCCTCCTAGAGTGCCTGTGTCACTGGAAGAATGATGTCACAAAAATAAGGGCTTTGTGGTCCTCTGGAGAGAGCTGTCACCAAAGGAAGGGGGTACCCTGGCTTGTGGGCCTAACTAATGTCACTCTTACCTTTTACATTATGAGGATGTTGACCCAAAAAAATCAAGGAATTTTTCCTCCCACACGGAGGCTGTAAATGTGACAGATGGAAAACTAAGGCTAAATAAATCAGAACATGCTTTCAGAAGCCTTAAAAGCTCCATGTAAAGGTAGGTGCCTCCATAGGCTTCTGGCATTTTCACTAACTTGGGTCTCTTGAATTATGAATAGGTGGAGGTAGCAATTAGATACTGAGATGTTTGTATAAGCATATAACCTGATTTGTGTTTTTCTTGGATTTTTAAAAAACAAAATTTGTACAGGTTAGTCAGTCTTTCACCGCAATTGTTTGGTGCAGAGTCCAAAGAAGTCACTGTTGTTTACTCTTGTTTCCTAGGCCTTGTGTTTAAGCCACTGTTTGTTTTTCAGTAGAGGGTGACTGGGGAAGCATCTCTTGAGCAGAGTGCTGGGAAGGTGACAGTGTTACACATTCCCATCCAGGAGAGACTGTTCCCAAGGCCTATTCTTCTGTGCCCTTGAAATCATGTTGTCTAACTCCCTTGGAGTATTCTTTCTGGTGATACATCAGCTGTAGCTAAGTATTCCTTTCTTAGAATGATCAATGTATTCAAAGCAATAATATTAGTCTGCCTGCAATTCCTAGGGGTAAAAGGGTTAATTTATTAACTAAGGGGAGAAGAGAGCCCTGTGTTCATGGGACCACAAGATGTCAAGCCTTTGAACACATAAATTAATAAAATAGTCCATTCTATTGGACTGACCTAATTTTTAAAACTTGCAGGTATGCATTGAAATCTCTCTGTATTACCAAAATTCGTCAACAGTAACAAACACATGTAAGAGCTGAAGGCAGTTTTTCCATTGTTTCCTATATTCACTTTTTACTACCTGTCACTGTTTTCTTATGCCCTCAAATGGATAGAACTTTTTTCTCATTTACAGAGGTAACCACTATAGGTTATGTTGAACATTTGTAAATGAAGCATGACTTTTCTGTTCTCAATTGCACTGATTTGTCTTTTATGCTTCTGTGAAACTGCAGGGAGAAAGGAGCATTTAAGATACCATAAAAAGTGAAAGGATCTTGCCTTTTTCTGTTATGACTTGTTAGAAACCTACACTTGGTTTTGGACAAAGGATTCCAGACAGTTGGCTTCTCTCCAAAGAGACTTCCAACTTTATTCTTAAAGGAAGAGGTCCCAGGTGCAGAAGACTGAAATAATAGGGGACCTAATATTAAGACTGTAATTCTTTTACTTCTATAACATGTTTCTTTTTTCTGCCTTAATATAGGATAGGTATAATTACAATCTAATTTACAATTGCAATGGTAAGTACACTTTCCTTTTGACTCTTCAGGTGAAAAACATTGCTGTGCCCCACTGTCTGTGCATCTTACAGAACATAAGGACATTTGTTCTTCTGCGCTTCCACAAAAAAAGACAAAACGTCTTTCTGTTTCAAGAGAAATTCTTCACCATATATGTTACTCTAGAATTAGGATGCAAGCTAATAAACTGAAACAATAGGTGGTATGGTGTTGCTTTTGCAGTGCACTCTTTATCTGCTATACAGGTGGTTATAAAGAACACAGTTGTCTGAAAAGATTTCAAAAGCACAAAAGAGGAATTATTGACAGTATTTCATCCCAGCATGTATCAAAGACGATATTGAATGAGTATTACAGAAGCATTCAAACTGCACTGATCAGCACACAGAAATTAATATATGGTGTGTGACAATTTTGGGGAGAAATCTGTATCCAATTATAAATTCCTCTTCAGTTTATGACCAACATTTATGGAGTAGCCTTTCAAGGGAAGTGGTGAAGCACTGTGTACTCAATTGTTGGCAAATGAGGTCTGCAAAATATTTGAAGGCTCTTCAGAAAGAGGATCTGAGAGGAGCAGTGGTGTGGATGTGATGATATGGTGGAGTTTTCATGTCTCAGTTCTGACTTGCGTTTTGGCAGTTGTGCTGATGCAGACGCACCAGGTTGTGCCAAACTTATAACATTCAGAGTAAATGAACTACCTCCTCCAACTCTATTATTAGAGAATTTTCAGATTGTTTTGTTGTTGTTGTTGAAAATACATAAACATTTGAAATTCAGGGGAACTTTACGACAGTTTAACTAGGGATGGAATCACTGTTCAAAGCAGAAGAAATAACAAACTCTGAAATAGCAAATGTCCCACCAATTATATGACTGGTCTCTGTTATGAGAAAGAGAAAAAGGGTGATAGGTGTGGTGCCTCTATTACATAGAATGGCATTAGAACCCACTGTGGACTTTGTAGCTTGCCTAGAAACATCTCAGCCACTTACTCAGAAATATGGCAAATAGCAGTATTCCGTATTTGCTGAAGCCCCTCTGAGTTATTTAGATATTTATGGTTTGTGTTGTTTTCTTTTTTTTCATCTGCTGTTTTGAGTTGAAAGCGTGAGTTGGTCAAAACATTTTCTTGGAAGGGTTGATTAATTTTGACACCACCTCTACTATAGAAAGGCTCTTCAGTGGAGGAGAAACAGAGGAGCTGGCTTCAAAAGTGCATATGAATTTGCTCTGATTCAGTCTCTCAGAGTCGTATCAAGTTATTGACAATATGGGATTTTAACCCTGAGTCTGTCACATCTTGAATAAGCGACCCAGTCCCTGGCTGTTTGAGTTGCTCCCAACAGCTTCTAATGTTATATTTCGTATAATAATCTTGCTTCTTTTTTCAGAAGAACTCAGAGCACATATCTCAAATGATTTTTGTAAGTATTTTATCAGAATCTGAAGTGAGTGAGTCTTCTTTTCTGTTGTCTTTCTCTGCTTCATATCACCATAAATTTATCTAGGTGTATGATGAAGCATTTCTGAAAGGAAAATATTTTTTCTAGTTTTAACTTTGTTGATATAAAGAATTTTTTCTAAAAAGTAATTTTTCCTGTGCCTGCTTTCTTTGCAATAATTTTTTTAAAAATAACTAGTCTGTTGGAATTACAGCATGATGAAGCATGCAAATGTGGTCCTATAAGGCAAATAGCCCTGCAATAACTACTCTATAAGGGAATTTGAAGGGACCTTGTTTTATGTCAGACTGGTACCACTGGCAGCTTCTTATACAATGCTGTTATGTTCCTGGAACAAGTTCAAATGGCTTTTAATGTGGGGGCCCTCAACCATGTGAACTACCAGCTTTACTCTTATGATCTCCCCCTCAAAAGTGACTGGATTAACAACAGGGCACCAGTGTCTCTTTTGAACCCTTTCTTTTGAATAGGAAGGCATCCTGATTTTTCCACAGCTTCATCAGCCTCTTTCCTTTTCCGGGGCCCTGAGCATTTGTCCTCATTTATGCAGATGTTGATTTTGCTCAGGCTGTGATTCTCTTTTTTAAGAAATATGATCACTCTTTGCTGAAAGCCTGTTTATTTGGTAAACTTGACCTCTGGCTAAGCAAGGCTTGTAGCCTGTTAGGAATGAGGTTCTTTGAATGTAGTAGCTTTACCTGTTGTTTTTCAGCTGTGTGCATGTATGGTCATGCTGAGAAAAGCAGCATGTCACTCCCACTGTAGTGGGGTGCTGTGCCTGAAAGAAGTGTGCCTGCACCAGCTGCACAAGCTGTCGTGTTTTCATTCATATCATGGGCCAGTTTTACAGCATTAAAGGACTTTCTCTCAAAACTGAATGGTGCAAAGAAATTACATATCTTACACACAAAGTTTCAGTGTTTAACAATTAATTGTGACTATTACTCATTATGTTAGGTTATGTGGACCAGAACAGGGATCTAAGGCCCTGAACTTGCAAAAATTTACACACTTGCTTAACTTGACTGTATAGTATAGTCCTAGGTAGGTGAGGAGGTCTCTCATGGCAATAAAAGTAGTCATGTAAGAAGGTCTTCTTGGAACAGTAGCCTCATAATTGATTCTCAGCACATCAGAAAACCAGTGAAGGGTATTGCAGAACAGCTTAGCAGACCATATTGGCAGCTAGATGACTTTTTTTGTCTGAATTTTGAACAGATGGCAAGGAATCTATATATTGTAAATTGAAAATATCAGAGTAATACCTCCCTGTAAGTTTAGCAGAGTAAAGTGTCACTGCAAGGATGCAGAAAGACTAGAACACAAAATATTTTACAGATGTTACTTTTCCCTTTTGCTCTTCCCACAGTTCTGATATTGCTCTTCCCACAATCCTGGGATTGACCCAAAAATATTTTGACAATGTTAAAAGTTGTTTGCCTCCCTTTACCTATCACAATTTGCTAACCAGCATTTTCACGCAAGATTTGAGGTGGAATGTTGTAAAATTATGTGCCTTTAGTCTGTAAAACTCTGGACTCTGTCCAACAGACCGTTTTTATATGGCCTGGATCCTTTTCAGACAAAAAAGATCTGTACCAGGGTGCAAAATTGTAGACAACTGATGCATTCTTTAAAACAACTACAAGTTGGCTTGCTGCCTTTTCTGGGAGTCTGTCAAGACTCCCCCACTGCTGCCTAGGAATGTATTTTTGAAACAGGAATTGCGAGTGCCAACAGAGTAACAAGTTTAAAGGTAAGCTTTCTTTCCTGTGGCAATCTGAGAATTTCTTTGTAACTAATGGGCCTTCTAAGTAAAATGGATAGGGCCCTTAATCCTTCTGGATCTACATATCTGTTATCTCAGCA
This sequence comes from Pycnonotus jocosus, assembly GCA_013400435.1. NCBI lineage: Eukaryota > Metazoa > Chordata > Aves > Passeriformes > Pycnonotidae > Pycnonotus > Pycnonotus jocosus. The sequence continues at coordinate 987,140 of VWYP01004471.1, forward strand.
AATAAATATTTTTATGATTTATAAAAGGCAAATGTACCATAAGGGTTTTTTTTTCTCTTTAGTGGTAGACCAACTTCCTAAATCTATGATGTCATTGCCAAATTTGCAATTTAGAAATTTGTTACTTGATATGTGCAAATTACTTCAATCCAAGCCTCCTCCAGAAATCGTCTGCTGTGGGTAGCAACTCCTGTGCACCCATCTGGGGAAAACTACTCCATCTCCTTGCAAGTGTTTATTAGTTGCATTATTTCCCTGCTTCTCCACCTTTTTGTCCTGTGTTTTTAAACCCAGAACTTCTGAATCTTCATTGTCCTCTGTCCTTCACCGGATGGGATCACCTTTAGCTCCTTCCATTAGGCATCTGTTCTTCATCTTAGCTGTGGCAGTATCATGTGAGAGGTTTCATCTATCTCCACTCTTGGATTCAGCTAAGAGATACTTCAGGCAAGGAGAAAAGTACAAATTCTTGTGGTAGCACATATAAGAGGGGGCTGGATATGTCCCTTTTGTTCTCTCCAAGGGAAACAGGCAGGTCTCTCTCAGCTGTAGGTGACAAGAGGGAAGGCTCATAGGCAAGGCTTTTCTACAGAAGAAGAAAACCATGAGTGACAACTGCTTTTCCCCTGACCAGTTAGCAAGGGAAAATGGTTCCAGATTATCTTCCATCAACATGCCTTTTTAGACCTCGGGTGGGAAATTTGGCAGGGCTCTTACAAATATATCTATATTTCCATGAAGTAGCAGTTTGACTCAAGTTTATCCTTGCTAGACAGCAATACTAGAGATGCTAGCAGAGATTGAATGAACAGTCTCAGTGATGTTGAAGAGGAGTAACTACATCTAGAAGGTGGGTCATATTTTGACTCATGCCATTTTTAAAATTCCAAACTTGCCTCAAGTAAATTGTGTGAGCACATGATGATTTTTGTCCTGAGGTTGGCAGGGGAAAAGTTGGAGCCTTTGGTATTGTTCGACGAGTGTCCTGCCTATTAGAGCAGTGAATGGGATGTGGCAGTTGCAACATCACAAAATTACATCCCAAATGTGCAGGCATACGTTTTATCAAGTTTCTCACAGATGAGAAAGGTTGTCTTGGAGGAAGCCTTCTTTGAGTTCCTAGTGATGTGTACTATGCCTCTAGAAAAATACACAAGCTCAGGTTGCTTTTAGAAGTTTGGGAATGGGGTAATCAAAGTGAATATTTGTGGAAGTGGTTAGGTGTTTTGGTCCCTCTAAATTAATACAGAAAGGTACAAGGTAACTTGTAAAAAACCAAGAAACAACAGCCTAGCTGCTTGCCAGCATTTGTTATGCCTTAGGAGACATTTCTTTTTGTTGTTTTTCTTCTGAGTATAACCCAGGTTTGATGAAAGCACTGGGCCTGGCTAGAATAGTTTTTTCTTTTCATAGAAGCTCTGTGTTTTAGAATGTTGACTGAACTGGAACTGGGTAGTGCTTTTAATACTGTAGCTGGTGCTGAGCAGTGTTTGTACAGCATCAAAGTCTCCTCTGTTTCTCACTCTGACACTCCAGTGAATAAATTGAGGGTGAGGGTTCACCACCAGGCAGATGACCTGAACCAACCAAAGAGATATCTCATGCCATATAAAGTCATGCCTCTCAATAAAGGGGAAAATAGGGAGACACAGGGAATTGGCCATCTTTAGCTCAGGAGCTCTCTAGGCATCAGTCTACCCATAGGAAGTGGTGAGTGATTGCTTTTGTATTGCTTATTTTTCCCTGTCTCCCTCCCCCTTTTCTTTCACTTATTAATTATATTTTTTATTTTTTTAATTTTTTGTGTTTTCTTGGGTTTTTTTCCCTTTCGTCTTCTCCCATCCCAGTGAGGATGGTGAGTGAATGACTGTGTAGTGCTTACCTGCCCACTGGTGTTAATCCACAACCGCCATACTTTGTAGGATTGAGCTACTCATCTCCAGAAGATTCTGGCATCATCCTTGTCTGGATGTATCCAGATCTCCTGATTTGTACTCGGAAAAAAAAAAAAAAAAAAGTGTGCAGATGTGAATATACAGGCTTGTGTGTGCATCAGTGAAAGAAGGAAAACAACTGCTGAAGTGGACCCCAACTGAAGAGTCTTTTAATATTAGCAGTTCTTTTCCATTCAAAAGCACCCTGATAACAATCTCCAGCAAAAGGCAAAGCACTTTTAGAGGCTTATTTCAAAGTGAAAATAAGACTCATAATTTTTATGGAACTAACTTTAGATTCTGTTAAGTCCAAAGCTGCCTCACAAGCAGGCCATCTTCCATACATTTTCATATTTTTCCTTCCACCCTTTGAATTGTTATCTGTTTGGGATTTTAAAAAATAAGAAAGTAGATAGATTTTGGTTATATCTGTATACATTAAATGACATCATTTTGCTCAGTTAAATTGTAGCAGTTTTAGTGGATAAATTCTAGATAAGCAGATTCAAGAAGAATATTTATTGCTGGGCAGTCATCTTTGATTTTAGCCTTTTTGCAGCGTGATTGTAAGAAAGACAGCAAGGAGAGTATGAAAGCTTGTTCTTTAAAGTTGTAACATTAGTCATTCTTGAGCACACTTTCTAAGCACTGTCAAGTCAATGATCTGTTTTAAAGCCTGAAAACCAAAGCTGACGATTCTTTTCATTGTTTATAGAGTTGTAGAGGAAAGATATGCTTTGAATTATATTTGAAAGAGATCTCAGAATAAATAGGGGTGTGACTTGGCTCACAGTTCCACTGAGTAGAAAGAGAAGCTGTGCACACACAATAAAATACAGAATTTGAATCTTTAGTTAATGAGGGAAGCAAATGAAATTTCCATGCTTTTTTGGTCTTTTACAAGTTCTGTATAATAATCATAACAGGAAGAGCTGTAAGTTTCCATAGGCTGGGAGGATAACTATCAAAAAATAAAATTTAACTGAATTAATATGGAAACCCTTATTAATAAATCTGATTAATTTGATTATTTTTATTAAAGTACTCCTCAAACTGTAGAAAAGTGGTATTTTATTTAAATATTTAAAACAAAAACATAATAAGTAATAAAAAGGATTTTCTGCCTGAAAGTAAAATGAGTATCTCTTTATTTTTTTAAATGCTTTTCTTTCCCCTTGTGAATTACCCAGCATATTAAGCAAGCACAATGTAAGAATGTTTCTTGCAGTGTTTCAGCAGGAAATATGTAGCTTTGGTTGTATAAAATGACAGTGCTCAGGAAGGTAAATGTATTGAATTACTCCATTAATAGAAAGGAGACGGTATAACAGTAGCTTTCCCCTGGGCACTGAGTTTCACAGGTGCTGTAATCATGGTGGGCTACAATGATAGTACTGTAAATGCAAAAATAACAATATGCAATTAGATGAATTTTTGTGTGAAATGTGATAAATCAAGGAGTGGAATTTGTCAGACATCAATTCCTAACAGCAAGAATGTTTATCTAAACCACAAAAACCTCACAGCTGAAATCACTATTTTCTCATGTTTTCACTCAGTTCACAAGAGAAATATTAACAGCACACTTCTGAGAAAGAAGCTTTTTTGGTCTCCTTTTGCATTCATTATAAAGCACTTGTTAGGTAGGCATACTTTTGGCAATATCTGTACCTTCATTTGCATGATTTCTGAAAACTGTCATTTTGTCAGTGAAATGACACTACCTGTCATTTACCTCCCAGTTTGGGAAGGGTAGAGTTGAGAGATAATTAAGGGAACTCTTGCAAAGAATTCTGCACACCCATCATTTTTGGTCTGGGAGAAGTGTTTCTTAAGAGAGGATGCTGTTGTTAAATGAGAGATACTATCTATGTATCACTGCGCTTTTTTGGATAATGCTAGAAAATATGTTGTTGAGAAATGTATAACTGAGAAACTGTAACTCTGCAGTGATAAAAATCTTACCTTAACCATGACCTGATATTGGAACACACAGTTTTACTGGAAATCACACTTTCTTCAGGAATTTAAATATTGTAGGTCCTAATTTATTGTTTGCTAAAGAGAGGTGTTTGTTTTCAAATATAGAAGTAAAACTACCAAATGATGCATGTACAGAAAAGTGTTGTGAATGACCATCTAGCTTCCCTTGAGGAGTGATGTCTGGCCATAAGGAGGTGCCCATGAAGCACAGCTGAAGTTCAGGAGAGCTGCAGCTGGGCTGTGCCAAGACAAGCTGCCTGTCCCAGTTCTGAGAGATCATTCCTGTACTGATGGCACAGGCCATGATGTGACCCTCAGCTCAGGAGATAAAACATCCCCATTGTCTTTTTGGGTGCATCTAAGTTCAAAGTCAGAACCATGCAAGCACTGAGCCTGTTGGAGCCTGTCTTCTTAGCACCTCCCTGGGCTGATGGAAATCCTCCAACGTGCTCCTGCTCCGCAGCTCCCTGTGTGGCATTTACTCAGTGGGTTGTCAGCTGAGCTTGGCCACTGGGGTCACAAGAGAGTCCATATGCACAGATGAGGCACACTGATTGATAAAAGTAATATTTTATATTTTGTAGCATTAACATTCTTTGGAGATGGCTATGTTTTTGTCACAAAGGAGCTAAAAAATTTACCTTTTTTCTTTGTTTTCCTTCTTTTTTGAACTTGATCCCCACTGAAGAATGAATGATTAAACTGATATGGAAATTCCCCCTATCAAAAAAACCAGACAGGGCCTCTCCATTTTCTTTTCCTCTTCATGGTGTCATTCAACTTCATAACATTAATTTTTCTTATTCTGTTGAGTGCTCTGCAGACTCAGGTTTGCAGTATAGAGAATATGTTCAAAGCTTGTATTAATGTCTCCTGTTCCCTGTGACCTACTCTGGGCCATGGAGGATGAGATGCTCTAACTCTCCAGAGGCTGTATAACGCCAGGAGTGGGGAGGCAGAGTTCGGGTCCCACTAAATACAGTGCTCCTGGGTTATTTGCCCCTATGAGGTTCAGACCCACCCCATGGTGCATCCTGTAGGTGAGTTCAGGGGAGTGAAACCCTAGGGACAAATAGCACACTTCCTTGTGGGGTAGTCCCAGAGAGCTGGTGTAGGAGTGGTTGCCCTCGGGCCAAGGTTTACCAGCCTGTGTGTTGCTGTTGCCTGAAGGTGGTTGGGTTTACTGGAATGCAATAAAAATGCTTGAACATAAAAGGTGTAGGTAAAGTAACATGGTTAATATGTGAATTGTTAACCAGAGTCAGACAACAAATGTCTGTGGTGGTTGCAGGACTCTCCTGCCAGTGTCTGCAATGGAAATCAAGTTCCCATTCAGTGAGACTGAGTGACACCCTGGATACAGAAGGAAAACAAACAGTAACTATTATCTTCCTTCTGAAGCAACTCCAAAGTGAATATAAACATTGATTGTTTAGAGACCATCAATTAAGCTAAGAAGTATTTAGAGCAGGTGCAGGAGAGATAACAAATAAAAAGAGAACTTTATAGTCTTGTGTATTTAAAAGAGTTTGGCTTTTTGATGTTGTGTTTACAGGGAAGAGTATTGACTTGATAGTTGAAGCCTGAGACGCCTTTATGAACTGTTTTTAGTTTGATAAACACACTCCAAACATCAAGAGGAAAGGCCTAAATGATGGGAACTTTAATGCTGGGGATGTTTTATTTATCACTGCAGTAATATTGAAAGAATGTTTGAACTTACGGATAGAGGTTTATGGTCTTGTTAACCTCTGGTTTATTAAGGTAGAGTTCTGCAGCCTCTCATATTCTGAACTCCCTAGTAGTGTCTAGAGGAATTGCTGAGAATAGGGCTTTCTCCTGTTAGTCACTTTGTATGATGTGCTTCCTAAGAACTTGAAAGCCATTTCAGATAAAAGGTAGGAGGGAAACATTCATTATCTTGACTTTACAGAGGATAATCTGAGAAATAGAGAAGCTATGGACAGAGATTTTACAAAAAGGTACAATGTTTCAACCTAAAGAAAATTTAATTGACTTTTCATAAAGGAATTCTACAGATGAAACAAGAAGCTGAACCCTCATCTTCCGGTAGTAGTCAAGGATAAATGTGGATCAATGTAGGTTTTTCATCTCTAATCTTGAAAAAGTCTTACGTTCCTTCCTAAAATAGGTAACAGTATCAATTTTATCTTTTTGTTTGTTTAACAACTCTTGTCTTTTATTCTTTCAAGATTTAGCTGTCAATATTCTGCACTTTCATGCTCTCCACAGTTTGTTCTCTCACTGAAATTTAATGCACTTTACAATAGATTTCTCAGCTTCTTTGTTTTCTGGAAAGGCAGCTTTGCTTTTCAGGGCTAAAGGTTGCAGCACAAAATACTTTAGGTGTTAATTAAAAGTGTGGCCCTGGCTTACTGAATCACTTAAGGAAAGTCACTTGGTGTTGTGGCCAGCTCAGTTATAAAATCAGTAAACAGGAACATGTCTTCAGTGACCACTAGATCATCCATCCAAGCCAGCCATCCCTTGGTAAATGTATTACCATGTTAAAACTAACCACTGCTAGCAGAGGTGAAGCAGAGCCACCAGCAGTGAGCTTTGAGCTGCAATGGCACACAGAGAGTGTCCCATGACTGACACTGAGGAGTGCTCTGCATGCCTGGAGTGGGGCACAGCAGAGAGTGGGGGGTACATTTGAGGTAGCATTTGGCACAGGCTTGCCAGGGCACTGTGGTGCACAGTACTGCTGAGGCAGGACTGCCTGCCAGCACCTCTTCCCTGTCCTGTACACCTCTGCATGATGGCAAGGCTGTACCAGGGAGAGGACTGGTGGAAATGTGGTTGGAAATGTTGTATGGTGCATCCCATTCCATACATCTTCTATCTTGTGAAAACTGTGTTTGAGTGACTAGATGACATCCTTGCCAGTGAGAGAGTGGAGGTGAGGAAAGGAGGCTGTGGTGTTTGTGAGGAAAAGCTTTGGTGCTGGATGGCTTTTGTGAGAAGCTGCTAGAAGACTCCCCATGTCCAGCTTCCTCAAAGATGGACCTGCTTCTGCTGAGTCCATCAGTGATGGTGGCAGCACCTCTGTGCTAACTTATTATAAGGGGAAAGCTGTTGCTGCACAGAAACAATTGCAGCCAGAGAGGAGTGAGAGTCTGTGATAGAAACAGACCTGCAGACATCAAGGTCAATGAAGGAGGGGGTAAAGGTGCCTCAGGTGCCAGAACAGAGATTCACCTGCAGCCTGTAGTGCAGACCATGCTGAGGCAGCTGTGCCCCTGCAGCCCATGGAGATCCCTGCTGGAGCAGAATCTGCCTGCAGCCTGTGGAGGACCCCATAGGAGAGGCAGGTGCCCAAAGGAGACTGTGACCCTGTGGGAACCCATATTGGAGCATGTTCCTGAAGGACTGCACCTCATGGAAGAGACCCACACTGGGGCAGTTTGTAAAGAGCTTGAGCCAGCACAAAGGATCCATGCTGGGAAAGAGCATGAGGGGGCCTCCCTCTGAGGAGAAAGGAGTGTCAGACACATCTGAAGAACTGACTACAACACCCATTCCCCAGCCCCCTGTGCCCTGGGAGGGGAGGAGGTGTAGAATTTAAAAGTGAACTTAAGCCAGGGTCAGCCTACTAATGCCAAGAAACTTGATGTTATTGCGGGTTTTTTTCTCATTCCTCCGTTGACAATCTCCCTGGAAAATCTCAAGAAAACCCTTTCTAGTCCTGATTACTAAGGGAGAACTTTCCAATACCGGGAATGATTAAAAAAAAAAAAAAAAAAAAATTCAACTGGTGATACCAGGAATGAAGCAAATGTTCCCAGTGGATTCATCCCATGCACCAGTGGGAAGAAAATGAATGTCATGTGGGGGCAACCACAATCTTGTAGGGTTACCAGAGAATCCCTGTGCTGACCAAGTGGGAAGGATGATGTGAGGATGAATTTTAGAGTAAACAAGAGCTGAAGCCTCATGGACTGGACTAAATCTCTTGAACATCTTCTTATCTCTAACACAATCAGGCATCCATAAAGACACATGCATGGGAACAGACAGTTCTTTACCATGGTTGAACATATGCCTTTATTAATGTAAAAAAGACAGAGTTCTACTTCAGTCAAGCATAACACAGTTTGCTGTTAAATTCACAGTTACACTGAATGTATTTATACATTTGGTTTTAGTTTATCTCAAACTGCCATTTTTAGGCCTCAAATATTTATAAAATCTATAGAATTTTTTTAGCCAATGAAATTACTCTGTGATCCTTATCTATTATATTTTTATGAAAGAAATAATTTTTTTACATGAAAACTACTTCAAATTCTTTCTGCTAAATTCTAGTTTCCTCATATATGTAAAGAAAAAGAAAAATGGATGAAACACTTAGGTTTGTACTTTCAGTAAACAAGAGATGTGAAACACTAAAGCAAGACAATGCTTTGTATAAGCATGCATACAAAATGTAAAATTGTGGAGCTTTGAGCTTACTTTTGAAAGTAAATATGGATTTAATCAGCCTTGAATAAAATGTGCCATATAAATATACTATCACTGGACTCTAAGATTCTCTTTGAAATATAGGGCTACATTATAATTTCTAGAAGGATGTGGCAGCCCAGATATGAGTTACAAATTAGTCATATATGCTGATATCATTATATATCTTGCCATATGAATTTGAAAAATATTCTGCAAACTACAGTGAGGATATTATGCACTTTTAAAATGCCAAATTATTTTATGCTATGCAATTGTACTTTAAATTTTAAAACACTAAAATAGTTAGGGAATTAAGGGTTAAAATTGTCTCAGAATTAGTCTCCTTGTATCATTCTGATATAGGGGTATTTTTAATGAATCTTCTACTGAGAAAAGTTTATTTCTTATGCTTTTTGTGTGTCTGTAATACTAATGTTCAGCATTCTTTTTATTTGTATAATGAACTTAAATTTGTATTGCCTTCCTAAGATATTTTTCTAAGGCTTGAGGATTTTGAAATACAAGTGGCATTGTAATTTGCGTAAACTATTAAAAATGCAGGCATTCTTTCATTTTTCTTTTTTCTTAAACCTCTCTTCTCTTTCTCTTTATTTTTTAGCCAGCAGCAGTTAAAAATAACTGTTTAATTGTGGTGCCTCCTGCAAATCCCCTCCCAGCTGTGACATGATGATTTGGGTTTGAAAAGCCATATAAGGACTTTTCATTTCCACCATTCACACAAGGTGGTTCCTCCGTTAGATGGCACTGTGTGTTTCGGCGGCGCCTCCAGTCACTCCCCCCGTGTTAAATGGAAAGTAATTAACTTTTAGGAGGTGTGTTTGTTATAAAAAGCAGCCTCCATGTGGATGCAGGTTCTTTGTTCTTATCAGACTGAGGAAAATGGTCTTGCTCTCTCTGTATTTTTTCTTCCCCCACCCCCCACCTCTGTTTAAATAGCAGTACTGGAAATGCAGAGCAATAGAAAGTACATGGAAAGTGCCAGTGAGATCAAAGCTGATGCATACCTTTCCTCCCATTCCGAAATCAAAGGATTTTTACCTTTTTATGCGTGATTTAATTTGGGTCCCTGTGATCTGAGAATCCAAACATTTTGACAAATTTTTTTTCATTATTAATAGCCATGTTGCAGAACAACTCTTTTGTTTCCTTAAATTTAGAAGCAACAAAAATTATAGATCTGGTTGTTTCTCACAAAATTGTGAAAGAAGTGTGGATAAAAAGGCAATTTTTTCGCGACTGAGAAGGAATCAAGTTATTACATTGCTGCAGCTGCTGTTTGATCCATTTGTGTTGTTAGAAAATTGAGATCGAGAGAAATTGTCTTTTGTTAGCTTGGACAGAAAATCACACCTGAAGAAGGGGCCAGGGCCCCCCTCTGCTGATGGGGAAGGACCTGAACGGGATTTTGACCTGGGAAACTAGCACTGCCTTCCTTATTCCCAGGTGTGGTTTGGGCACTTGGACGAGCCAGGGATAATCCCTGCAAGAAGTTGCGCCTGTGGCCACACTGTTTCAGAGAGCATGAGAACTCAGCAATGTGAATGTGAGATATTCCATGCCTGTTTGCCTCAGTGTCAGAGAACAGGCTCATTTGACTTGTATAATTGTAGGCCCTGTGTCCCAACAAAATGCTAAGCAAACAGTGGGATTTACCCATCCTGGATTTTTCAACCCCAGCAAGGCAGTGAACAGCAGTAGCATACTTGGTGAATATTTTACTATACACATCTTTGGAAGTACCACTGCTCTTGGCTGCATCTAGAATGGCTGTTGTAAGGGACAGTAAAAACAACCTTAGTCAGGAAAAAGAACAGCAAATGGGCCTGGGGTTCAATATTGTATTTAACTGGGAAGGTAGTATTACTCTGCAGGATGGATTGGGGTGAGGGAAACATGGATTGCTACCTGGTTGCATTATTGACTCTCAGGGTGACTTTGAGCCAAACACTTCAGTCTTCAGAAGTGAGTAATGAGTTTTCCTGCTAGCTGGACGCATTTCACGGGGTCATAATTTTGTCCCTAAAATGGTGGCCCTCTGTACACCTGAGGCTGTAATTTTCTCAGGTTTGAATCTCTAACATGGGAAAGCTGATAAAGGCACTTTCCTCATCCTTTTTTACTGTTCTAATGTACTGTAAATTTTTTTGTAACCAGAACTGTTGCCTACTATGCATGGAAGATAGTGATCTGAAACACAACTTCCCAATCCCACATTTTCGGTGACAGAGTATACTTGTGATCCTTAAAATAGTATTCAAGTTATTTATATGAACTGTATAATTTATTTTTATGACCAATGTATATAAATCAACGTGCAAATAAAAAAAAGTTGATATCCACAAAACAGACTTCCTAGGTGAAGAAAAATCACAAATGCGTATTTTAATAATGCAGTTTACACAACAATAAACTGTTAACAGCTCAGCCTTTGTACAGCTTTGGAGTGGAATTTAAGCAGATGTGGTAAACTATAGGTTGAAAGTAAAAAGCCCTGTAAAAATGCAGTTTCATTGCTGTTTAAGCTTGAGTTAAGACTCAGCTTATGTTTTCATTACAAGCAATTTTTCAAGATCTTATTAAATAACTTCAGTCTACATGTTAGTAAGACATATGCAGATATGATTTGAATTTTATAAATCCACTTGAAATGAGAAACTTCTAGCTAGTAAAATTATAAAGCTAATAACTGCGATAACTTTTAGACCACCTGAGGATTATGATTTTTGTGGGGTTCTTTCATGGGTAAAAGACATTTTTTAATAATTTTGACTAAACCCAAGTGTGGCTGTGCCCTTTTGCTACCTGTTGTGATTGTCAGATGTCATCATGTGTGGGAACCCTGTGTGGTACCAAAAATGTAAGGTGTGAAGGGGTAGCAGTGAGCTCCTCAATAGCTTGGAAATGCTGATTACTTTCAGCACTAAAAGCCTATGTTGGTGAAGCTTCAGATTAACTTGTCTATTTTTATTTTACCTAAGTGCGATATTTGTTATTTTACAGGTGTATGAAACCATAACTGCTTATATTATTGGTTTGTTTAGGTGGAAAGGTAGGTCAACCAGAGAACTGGTCAACTCTTCTGAAGATCTTGGTGATAAAATGGTATTTCCCCTATGGGTGCTGATGCAATGCCAGTTGGTCTAATTAAACTGATCTTGACAAGTATATTTTCTCACACTTTAATGTTTGGAGCCTGATCTGACATTCCTTATCTAGTCTGTCTTAAATAAAATTTGTTGAAAAAAATATGCAAAAAAAACCCCAAACCAGATTTTTTTGAGAAGACTGGTTCCCTAATAAAACAGCAACAATATCAAAAGCCATTTTGTATTCTTTTTCACCTATAATGGTTTTTTTTTTCTGAAATCTGAGGGATTCTGATGCTGGAATTAATCTGTAGGATAGTAGTTATTTTCTTTATCACATTTAATTGAAAACCCAATCTTGCTACAACAACATCATGGTTTTCTCCAGTTAATTTAACATAGATTTGCTGGCCTCATTATCACTCTGAATATTCTTCCTATAAGCCTTCACATGGAATAGGAACTCCTATTCACAGCAGAAAACAAAACTGGGAAATATAAAAGGCAGTGAAAGAAATGGATGTTATGTCCTTACAATATAAGACAGTGTCTAAGAAGTAGCCTGGCACAATTTAATAAGCTTTTGTCTGGATTTGCCTTCCTTTTCTTGAGCTGTGGCTAGGAAGAAGTTCAGCACAGTAAAAAAACAACACAAGTCTTTCCAATATGCTTTACTTTCTGTAGCTTTTCTCATCCCAGCTTAATCTGAAATGCTCTGTACAATTCAAACACAGAGGGAGATGCCAGTGGATGCTACAATCTGTAGAAAACAGTACTAGAGAGCTGTTATTTACTTTAAAGAATTGGAGAAATGAATAACAGAAGAAAGACAAATAAACAGATTTACACAAGGAAGAAAGAAAGAAAAACATGAATCAGGGAAGTCCTGAAACCAAACCTTCTTGTCCAGAGTCCTTGAAGATTATCTATGGGTTCTGATTTTGTACATTAATTGAAAGAAGTGTGGAGTCTGATTCACAATTGCTGAAAAGGACCACGAAGAACATGCTAGGTGATACAGTGGTGAAAAGGAGTGACAGGCACAAAAATGTTCAAGGGCACACCTGCCAGAAGGATGGAAAGGGGGCAGGTTCTGCAAGATCATCCGCAGTAGATCCTTGGAGAAATATTTAGAAATAGATGGGCATTCAACAGAGGTTCGGGACTAGAGACAAAGACAGAATAAGGAGGGTCTAACAGGCAATAGCACTAAGATGCTCTGCCTGCTGGCTAGTTTTATTTGGTCTCCTGACAATACAACAAAAGCATCAAAAGATTGAAATTACAGACAATAATTTCATTTGAATGGACACGTGTAGCACTGGTATTGCTAGCTGAAATTAGTAGTGACTCAGTTGAACATTTCTACACATAAAAAGAACTATGAGCTTGGTTTGCAATCTTAGCACATATGAGGAGAATATACTGAAAGTGTTCCCTGAAATAATTTTGATTATGCTATTTGTGACTCAGTCATTAAGGGAAGAGGGAAATCACTATTTCTCTAGAAAGAAAAATGTCATGACATTGTTATTATCCAAGAATGTAGGGCAAACACTGCATTCATGCCCTTGATCAATGTGTGTACTCACATTGTTTCGCTGTTAGATTCCCAGGGCAAAGTCCCATGCCCACATCTGATACTTTCTCCAAACACAAATAAGATCAACCAAAGTGTTTTTAAAAAGGGTGATTTTCACAACTTTCTCTGCCAGGAGCAATCTTTTCCTCTAAGACTGTGGGTTAAAAAAGGCCATAACCAGCCAGGCGATCTTGGGAGCTCTAAAATCCTTGTTTTCCACCACACAGGTATTAGTGCTGTTTGGGATCCCTGGCTGGAGTGCCATGTAAGCTTAACTGGGAGTAACTTCTTGGCTGGGGAAGGGGCAGTGGGCTGGATCTGCTTGTTTGAGTCAGTGAGATTACCCCAGGATTTTCACAGCCCACACTCAGTTTAAGTACATTAGAAATGGTACATCTAATAGAATGATCTGAAGAAAACAATGAAAGGATATTTAAAAGTGTTCTGTAGGCTTTTTTCTTTTCCTTTTTTTTTTTTTTTTAATTACATCTCAATATAAGTTCTATTTATAGTAAAACACTTACTTTGACAGGTCTGAAAATATTACTACTTTAAAAGGCTGACTAGACTTAATGTTGGCTGGGGCCACCATTTTCTTTTTATTATTGCAAGGGTATTTCTCTGCCTTTCTTTGTTAAACTAGCTTAATTGAGAATCCAAATAGCACCGTTGAGATGACCATGGGGGCTGAAGGCAACTGCATATTAGAGCAAAAATCATCCTGTTATCAAAAATAAATCATGGTCTTTCTCATTCACAGGGCCTCTTTGAGTATTTTCTCTTGGGGTTTTTTATGACTTTTCTTTTGTATGAAGTCTTGACAACTGATAATGAAAATCATTTATAGTTCAGATTGCCTGGAGAATGAGGAGGAGACAAACCTGACTTCATTTTAGGAATTCAGCATTTGGGAAACTACCATGATCAAATGCACACTGCACAAAAGGAAAATTTTAAGGACCTTTTATTGATGGTTATGTGGGAAATTCAAAAGGTGCTGCCTGCTCAATACAGCTTTTGTATAAAATAATGGACCACTCATGATCAGTAAAATACTGAAACTTTCATAAAATGTGAGATGTCACTGTGAAGCTGAGACTTCTGTTTCTCAAAGCAGGAGGAACTGATCTTGGAGAAATATTCTCTTTTAACTATTTCTCTTATTTAAGAGAAAATGTTGTATTTAAGGGGCAGTGTTTTAGTGTGAGGCAAGAAAATTACTCTTGGAGATAATTTATTGCTGAAGTGGGAGGTTTTTCCAGCTCAAACTACTCGTTGCAAGTACTATTATGAGTCTCATTTCTATTACACCAGACAATGCTTAATTTTGTAAATGGAAATAAAAATAGGCTGACACCAAGAGCAGCGAGATAAATGAGGAAAATTATTTTTTGTCTTTGTAAGGACTGTGGTAAACAGTTATGGATTATTAGGTCAAATATTGCCATTCTTTGGGCAGTACAAAAGGGGTGAAGGCCACTCTAGAGGATAAAACTGCAAATGGGAGAAGAGGCCCTTGTGGTCAGCGTGTCTGTGTTGTTGGCATTGCCCAGCAGCAGCCTTACCTTCTCCAGGCAGCTTCCCAGGGGAGCACACTCTGTCCTGACCCCACGGAGCTGTGCTCCTGATGGGCCTCTACCAATTTGGGATGTGAGTGGGTATCCGTGCTCCCCACCCGCCAGCATCACATATAAAGCAGCTCTGAGACGTGGCAGAGAAGAGGGGAGGCCAGGCAGTGCTGCATGGAAGGATATTTGCACTCTGGATGACACCAGATTTGGGGAGCTGGAATTGGTTTCCTCACACAGGCTTTTGGTTTCTGTGTTCCCTCTTGCTCCTTCATGTGGCTGCTGTCTTCCTCCTCTCTGTTCACTGGATCAGGATGAAACAGAATGGGATTCTGCTTTATTTCTCCTCCATCTGCCCTCCCACGCCACCACATTAGATGTGGGTCTTCCCATTAGCATCACTTAATCCAACCCTGTGGTTATTTTCAAGGCATGGAGAAAATGTGTCCCTCACTGAGATGCTGTTTTGCAGAGAAGTGGGGAGCCTTGTGTGAGACAACCACTCTTTGGAAGGTATGGCCTCTGACATGACAGTCCTAGAAGGTTTGATTACTCCTGCTTTAATCAGGAGGTTGGCCCAGAAGACCTTTGTGTCTAAATCCATCTATGGTATGCAATTCCATAGTGGCTGTTGAGAGGGGTAAAAACCCTACCACAAAACAACAAGATACAGATAAATTAAAGATAAGGACTTAGAATTTGCAGCTGTTAAATGTTAGGACGATGAGGCAGGATTACTGATGCTGTACGTTGCTGAGGAATGAAAACACAGCACTCCTGGGTGAAGCCTGTGCTGGGGAGCATTCTCAGCGTGTCCCACAGTACTCCTGAGACATGGACCTAGTTATTCTCACAGCTTCAGCCACACAACAATGCTTAATTAAGTAGTGCAAGCATATGCATGTTATATCTGTGCACACCATTTGAGGAGCCTTTTCAAAGCAGCTGGAACTTGAGGTGGGAATTTTGTCAGCATGAATTCTAGACATGAACAGGGAAAATGTTACATTTTTGAAACATCTGTAATCATTTGTGTGTCATATAAGTTAATTGGCTGTGTATGGATTTTAAGCAGTTCACTCCTCTTCTGTTATGTTCTGACAGTGTATGCTTTGCATTCTTGAGACCTTTATAACTTTCCTAGAGTTTCTAGAAGCAAAACCAGAAATCCAACTAAATTATGTTCAAAATTCAATAATGTAGCTATTATCTGCCTGCTTTTTATTATTTTTTACTACATCTCTGGTGAAAAGAGAAAAAAGGTATCTATAGGGGTTAAGACCTAACTGTATGATTTTTAGGTAATGTTGTAAAAATACTGCAGGAAATTAGTGAAATAGCATATTGGATTCCCCCTGCATGGGAAACAAACCTGTGGGTAGAAGTAGAGAGTCCAGTCAGAGAAGCAGAGCATCTATTCTTACTAAAAAATACAAATTGGCTGCAGGGTTTGATGTCAAATTGAGCAAAAATAAAAACCTTGTGTTTCTAAATCAAGCACGTGCATAGGAGAGGGTTTCCATGCTGGAATTATTTTGCAAATAATTTGCATCAAAATTTCAGATTTTGGTTAATAAGAACAGTATCTTATTAACAATATCTACAAACACTGACTTTTTTTTTTTCCCTATTTCTGTTGATTTATGGTCACTTTTAATAAATAGTTATCCAGGAGGTAAAACACTTTCTTATTCCTCATTCCAGTCCCTTTCTCCTGTTGCTTTTCTTTTTTGCTCTGCCTTTAATCTGATGCTGGCTGCAGTGAAAGATGATGTCTTCAGCTGTGCCACATGAGTTCTTTTAAATCCTTCTTTTCCTTGAGCAGCAAGATAATTGATTCCTTCTCCTAAAATATAAACCTCACAGCTTTCCTTCTCTCAAGTGTATCTAGAGTCATTTTAAATAGAATAATGTGTCCTACCTTGTTGCAATGTGCTCTCCTTCCTGGACCTCTTCTTCTTCTGTGTTTTAATTGGCAGTAATCTGAAACTGAACAGTCACTTAGGCATAGTGGGAGTATGGGATTGTGTGCACATGAGCTTATATGGAGTCTGGGATCTTGACGGTGTTCAACATCAAACTGTAAGATACTGAGAGTAAAAATAACCATGACAACTAAGTGCCTCATAAAAAGTCAAGAAACAAA
Organism: Pycnonotus jocosus; assembly: GCA_013400435.1. Lineage (NCBI taxonomy): Eukaryota > Metazoa > Chordata > Aves > Passeriformes > Pycnonotidae > Pycnonotus > Pycnonotus jocosus. The sequence goes on from VWYP01004471.1 coordinate 1,003,927, forward strand.
GCCTTTCATTGTAGACCTCCCAGTACCTATCAAAGTAGATTGACAACACTAATAAACTGATTCCTGCTTGCTGTCTCATGTGCAGCACGTAGTTATGAACATTTTGCATCATTGCTTTTGCCTCTGGCAAGCTCTTGAGAAGGCCGAGGGTGCAGTGGAAATGAAGAGGCAAAGAGCAGAGGTGCTGGCTCATCCTCAGCTGGGGCTCAGGCATGGAGGCTGCAAGGGGCTGGGGGGACTGTGCTGCTGCTTGTATGACTAAGATGGTTTTTTGTTGATTTTTTGGGGGGTTGGTTGATTTGTTTTTTGGGGGTTTTTTTTGTTTTGTTTTGTTTTGCCTTTTTGTTTGGTGCTGGGTTTTGTTTGTTATGTTTTTGTTTTGGTTTGGTTTTTTTGAGCGTCAAATGTCAGTTCATTAGTTAATTTCACAGGTGTCTAAGCGAAAGACAAACTGATTCAATACCTACTCACTGCATGAATCTGATTTCATACAGAACAGAAATTGATGAAAAGTCCAAACATGGGCCATGCCAAAAGTCAGCTCTAATTCAAACAGTGAAGAGCTATTAAACCAGTTTGTCATTTCCTTAGACACTCAGACTTGACTCTCAGAATCAGAATGTATTTGTCAAAAAAAAAATTTATGAGCTTTCTTGAATGTTTTTAGTTATTTTATTGGGTTTTTCTAATGAAGTACCTAAGGATGATGACTAATTGAAATACTAATATGCTGTAAGTCCCGTCTGCTGGTGAATAACTGAAATGGTGAGCAGCTGAGCCAGGTTCTTGTGCTGCCTGGTACTTGATCAGGAATATTGTATCTACCACGAAGTGTTTGTTTTCTCTGTAGTGGCTGATGGCTTTTGTCTGGTAATAGGACAAAATCAACCATCCAAAACATTTCCAACTATCAGCAAGAATTAGTGATTAGCCTCTACGTGAGCCTAGCAATAAATCTGCTCTGCTCCTCTTTGGTCTTTGTGACAGCTAGCGACAGAGAGACTCTCAGTGTAATTGTTATGACTAGTGTGTGCCCCTGCCTTTTCTCCCTGCTATTTGCTCATTAAAGGTAAGTGCTTTCTCTCTGAGACTGGTTCAATGCTGCTGCTTTCAGTATCTTACTGTTTGTATTTCTCCTCTTAGCACTTAAAACTTTCACACTCAGTTCCAGTTAATAGCTTTGCTAAGAGTATATTCTCAGGTGATCCTTGGAATGCCTCCCTGAATCAGTATTACTTTCAGATTTAATGTTGAAATTCAAGATTAGGACAACAAAATGTAAGAGTAAGCAGCATCTGCGTTTGTTCTGGACTCTCAAATAAATGGGCATCAGTAAGAGCAGGAAATCATTTCTCCATTCTCTGTCCTGTCTAATGCTTACCCTCAGATATTGAAGCTTTTAGAGCCCTGTGAGGACACAGGGTTCAGAGCATCAACATTTTGTTGCTACCTTTTCAGTCGTGCTCCTATTTCTTAGCTTTATTTCACCTGAGTGATGAGTCACAAGTAAAACTGTGCTCTGCACCTCCCTGTGCCCCGTGGTCTGAGCTGCTGCACTCGTGCTGTTCCTTGGTCCTGCTTGTGCCTGGGGATCCTCCCCTGCTGAAATGATGTGGTTGCTATTGTCAACTCAAGAAGGATGGCCAGAACATGTATATTGCTAGCATTTTCCTAAAGTATGAACCCCCACCCAATGCATAATTCTGCGGACACTTCTGCTGAAAGCAGCAATTTTTTTTGAAAACAAAAAAGTGCTAATTATTAAGTGCTTTGTAAATTTTAAATTAAATTAATTAATTGCCTATTTTTATAATTAGTCTTTCAAAAATTACATGACAATGAGGTAAATGAGAGAATTTTTTTTTAGATTAAACTGGTTACAGAGATTAAATACATTGGTAGAAACCATTTTTTTTTTGCTTTCAGAGGTCAGAAGTAATCACATATGGTGTTTTGTACTATATATCCTAGGCAAAATGAAGGGGTAAATGATAACAGATTGAAAAGAAATTTTATTCATTTTTGTTTTCAAGCTGTTTAGCTGTAAGAATTCCTTAAATGATACAGTGTAAATAACTCTTTTTCTTTTTTTTTTTTTTTTGCAAAGAGATATATATAAATCAATGGAAATTCAGAAATATGCTTTCATTCTATAGCATAGAATGAAAATATAATTCTAATCTTTTATTAGGATGCCTCTAGCTCAATAGCATTTTGTGAAGATTCTAGTAGGTTTTTTCAGATGTCTGGATTATTGTGTTAAAAATATCCCTTAGTGTCAAATTGTGGGAAATGACAATTCAAGACCAAAAGTCAAAGACCCTCTTCTATGAAATTGAATTTCCAGAGCCAGAAACGGAGCCACTTTTTCATTGGAACAGGTGTTGGCACTCAGATTCCTTAGAAAACCTTCCACATGCAATCCATCACAGAGAGGTCAAAGTGGCGTCAGTTTGTGCAACCCTTAGAGGGATTTGCAACCTGCTCAGGAAAGGTTTTAACTGCTTCTTTGAAATAGAGATCTTTATTACAAAGAATGCATGTTATGTGTGTAATGTGGTTCTGTGCAACAGGCTCAATTCTCAAAGGTGTGCTTTCCATGGTCTACACTATCCAAGCATACCTTTTACCTCATAGTCTCAATCTCTACAGTAAGATTAAGAAAATCATGCTACTCTCCTTAACTCAAAAACTCCAAATTAATCCCAAGCCTCATGACAGGCTTTTACTTCTGTTGGAACAAACATGTATTTTTCTCATTTTAAGTGATTACTAAAATGAAAAATAACAGATGCTTTCTATAGCATATCTCTTTAGCACTATGAAAAACATTACCAGAAGACAGATAATAGGGATAGTGCCTCACAACAGTGTAACATAATTTATAGAATTTATTTGATGCATGCAATGATCTGCCCTTTTCACAAGTGGTGACTCTTTGGAGACAGAAATGGAAACTCAGGTCATTACTCCTTTGCCTGTACATACACTGGTCTTATATTTATCTAAGAATATTTATAGTTCCAAACCTATTTATGTTTAGTACCCTTGGAAGAGAGATGAACCTCTTAAAAGCAAATGGAGGTTTTCAAATGACTACAGTGGAGTCAGAAATATGATTATTGCTCTTGCAAAAATAACTGGAAGACTATAATTCATTGGAAGACTATAATTCATAATGAATTTATTCACAGACAAAACCTGTTCTGTTTAAAATGCAGAAACACATTGTGTGTACTGATTTTGTTGATTATATAAAAGTATTTGTAAGTTTAATGTGGAAATCCTGTTGACTTATTAAATCACTTAAAGATTTTATGGATATAAGGCAGATGTGAATTTTTAGCTGCATCTTATAATCATAATGCATTTTAATATTCTTATTGAATATTCTTGAAAATTAAATACATGGTTCATTGCCTTTTCATTATGAGTTTGGTGTTTGAGTGGGGAAGATTTCTGCCTTTCTGCACCTTTTTCTGTCTTGATTGTGGACACTGACCCAAATTATAGGCATAGGTTTTATATTTGTTTGTTTCCAGAAGTTTTAGTTAACATTTTTAGGTGAACAAAAAAGATAATAGAATTGAACAGGATGAAAATTCTGCCTCCTCTATTTTGAATATCTGAAGGAAACAGCAGTTAAATGGACGCCTTCAGGAATTCATGGGGACAGAAATAACCTCATCAAATTTGGGTGAATACACAGAATTTTTCTTTAGTTCACATTTATAACTCCTATTTCTTTTATCAGTAATTAAACACACACATTAAGGGAAGAATGTCACAATGTTTTGTTTCTCTGAGAATTTTGGCATGAGAATAGAGTGCACATTCATGCAAGCTGGATTTGTTACTGACCACAATAGCTGCAAAGGAACAATTACCCTTTATTAGTTCAATAATTTTGCTAAGGAGCAAATATTCATGGTAGCTCTGTGGATGAATAACAGACAGCAGATTCACAGCTTCAGGGGAGCATCAGTATTCTCATTCCAGGAACAAGGACTTCACTCTCTGGATCCCCTATTCTGGAAAAGGCCACTGGCATGGGGCAGAGTATTGCTGGGAAAAGGCTCTGCATAGGCTTTCTGTAGGAAACATTAAAACTGTCTTTTTAGTGTGATGTTGCAAAGGAAAAGAGTGGAAATAGCCTGGTTTAGTTTTTATTCTGTAAGCATTCTACCTTTTTTGCTAAAGTTGCATAAATTTCATAAATAAATGTAAGTAACAGGGTGTACATTTGTGTCCTGGATCTTGGTAACTCCATGCATTCATTACCTTATCCTCATTCAGGTTTGCTAGGACAAGGGATAAAGGTTTAAACTAACAGTGAGTAGATTCAGCATAGATATAAGGAAAATGATTCTTACAGTGAGGTGATGGTGGAACAGGTTGCCCAGTGGGGTGGTAGATGCCTCATCCCTGGAAACATTCAAGGTCAGGCTGGATGGGGCTCTGAGCAACCTGAACCTGTCTCTGCTCATTTCAGGGAGGCTGGACTAGATGGCCCAAACTCTTCTATGATTATGACAGTACATGTGGAATTAATTTTGTTTAATTATAGATGTGTACAACTTCAGTGGTTGGTTACAGCTAGTCTTGCGCTGGCCTTTTATAGCCAGAGGACAGAGACACAGTTCTGAAAAGATGCTGAATCTAGTTAGAGGCATAGTGGTTGAGCGGGAATGGCTTAGCTGAGGATGGCTGGGTTTGCTCACAGCTCCTCAACAGCCCATTCTTCTGCATGTTCAGACAGCTCAACATTTTCAGAAGTAAGAAGAAAATGAGATGGGAGACAGAATGAATGCTTTCCTTAAGAAAAAAGCTTATCTGAAACTTTTTTGAGCAAAGGAGCTGCAGAAGCATCATTCATTCTCTACGTGATGTTCCTGAGATAACCGCAGCATTTTAATGAAACTTTTAAGTTCAATAAGCAGTATAAATATGGAAAATAAAATCCTAAATAGAATTTCTTTAAAAGGTTTTTGGGTTTTGTAATCTGAACCTGGTAAATGTTGAAATAGTTTGCCTTTTTCATGCTTCCAGCATTATGTTGCCTTGTATTCAGGGTGAAGCCCAAAGTTAGCTTTTTCTAAAAAGGTCTCTGCCAGTTAAAAGCTTGTTGCAGAAAAGGGTGGTATTCTATCATCTGGACATCACACACAACCATTTTGGTTCTGGAATGATCTGTCTGGTACAGACTCCTTTCTTCTCTGTGCTTCAGTGTCGTGGAAATTTATGTTGCTGATTATAAGATACAGATTAATATCAACAAATTAGTATCAGAGATGTGAATTATGTAATCAAACTCATCATTTAGTAACCTAAAAGCACATGAAGAAATAATAATAAATTCAAGAGGATTTAGTCCTCACAATTTTTGGGGGGGTTTTTATTTTTTTTGGTTGGTTTTGGTTTTGGATTTTTTTTTAAGCAATTGTATGCTTCAGCTTACAATGAGGGGCCTCCTGCACTATTATGATGGTGTTTTGCCCTCAGTCAATGACAGGCATTATTGGTACATGGAGATACTTTACACATTCTCTCGCTGCAAAGCCTTCCTTGCATGCCATTAGATAACAGCATGTGCTCGGTGGCTGTGGTATCTTAGCAACTAACTCTGCCTCTTTCTTTTGAATTCTCCTTTTGTGACCCAGAGTCAGGTCTTTAGACTTAAACCTCAGCCTGCTTTTCTATTTCCAAGACAGTGCAAAGAGGAATGTTTTGGGGTGCTTATGTAAAATCCAGATAGTGTGAGAATATGTCTGTCCAAATCTATTGCAGATATTAAAAATAGAGATAAATTTTTATTTAATAATTTAGTAACAAATATACCATTAAAATTCTGGGGCTTATTGTTTATAGTGACATGCCAATACATTTTAATAGGAAATGTTATTTTAAGAAAATACATAATTAAAATCTGCAGATTTGGTGGTATTACATTATTGTAAAAAATGTGTACCCTTTTCCCTGGTGTAGATATTAAAGTATGTACTTTGGAGGATGGTGGGTTGTTGGTTTGGGTTTTTTTTCCTGTTATATATCTGTATTTGAAACAAGGATGGACAAAGAAGAGCATTCCTTCGAGGCAGGAGATTAGGAGCTATGCTTTCAAAACAGAGGTTTACATTCAGATCTTTGTGTGTATGCTCCCAAAGCTCCCATTTAACAGGTTTTTTTTGTGGAGATGTTACTTGCCTTTAAGTGGAAATGTGTACTGGAAAATCCTTAATTTCCTAAAGAATAACCTGGGTTCAAGAATTATTTTATTAACCTAAATAATCTATTAATTCAATTAGGGAATGTAAGAGTTACTCTGGTGAGATGATGCTGAATTGCTGAATTATTGTAATGAATAATGGTCCTTCTTAACTCCAGATATATTTTTATGTCTAGACAGGTCTGTGGTGTGGAAATATGATTATAACAGAATATGTCAAAATGCACTGAAAAGATTTTTCATAATAAGCACTTTTTTTTTCTTCTTTTTTTTTTTTTTAAACATGGCATGTATAATGTTTAGAAATCTTTCTGAAGTGACAATTCTGGTCAATTCTTCTATGTTAAGCTGATTAACTGTTTCTGACCTTTCTAAATGTGTCATATATAATCCTAGAAGACCACCAGAGTTGAAACTATTCTGTTAGTTTTGACATTCCCATCAGGCTTTCTGTCTGTTTCACAAGCAATCTTATTTCATTTGTTTTTAGTTAATTTGACATGTCATTGTTAACATCATTACTAATAGCAAACTGCTACAAGTTACACATGTTTTGACAAGAGGATTCTTCAAGACACAGTGATCCCCATTAATTAGAAGAGAAGGAAAATGGTCTCTTTTTTTGCCCAAGAGCTGGGTATTATCTCAATATTTGGGGACTAGAAGAGAGAAAAGTGTATGTTTACTTCAGGAAAAAAAAAAATTATATTTCTGTCTGAAACCAAGTGAGAACTAATTGGAAACAATCATGACACTTTAGTGCACATCACCATATTTGGAAAATTTCTCTTTCTGGAAGCTATTTGTCAATTAGATTTTGAGTGAATATCACTTTTCTATGTAGAGCTGCTGCTAGTTTATCTAGCTTGTTTTGATAACGTTTTTCTTGTGTGTATAACCAATTTTATCACTGAATGTGAAATAAGAGCTAGTCTGCTGAGCTCTTTCCTTTCCTCAGAGGTAAAAAGTTGAGAAGATCTAGCAAATGCAATGTAACCCAAATGTGAGCTTTCCAGGAGAGGGATCAAAGACAATTCCTGAAAAGTCTGTTAGGTGATGCATGGTTTAAGGAGTTGTGTGAGTGAATAAGAGTTTTGTTGCTGAGACAGACTGAAATTCATAAAGAGTGATGCTGATTTTGGCTGGAGTAGCGTTAATATTCTTCACAGTGGCTGGTGTGGGGCTTGTTCTGCATTTGTGCTGAACACAGGACAGATAATATAGAAATGTTTTTGTTATTGCTGAGCAGGGCTTACACAGAGTCAAAGCCTTTTCTGCCTTTCCTACTGCCATGCTGGTGAGGAATTTGGGGTGCAGGAGAGATTGGAGGGACAAACAGCTGGGACAGGTGACCCCAGTTTAACAAAAGATATTCCAGACCATCTGACATCATGCTCAGTATATAAAGGGGGGGATAAGAAGGAAGAAGGAGGGGACATTTGGAGTGATGGAGTTTGTCTTCCCAAGTCACTGTTACACATGAGGGGGCCCTGCTGTCCTGGAGATTGCTGAACACCTGCCTGCCCATGGGAAGCACTTAATTTACTCCTTGTTTTACTTTGTTTGTGTGTGTGGGGTTTGCTTTCCCTATTAAGCTGTCTTTATCTCAACCCATGAGTTTTCTATCTTTTACCCTGCCAATTTTCTCCCTGATCCTGCTGGTGGGGGAGTGAGTGAGCAGTTCCATGGAGCTTGGCTGCTGGCTGGGGCTAAACCAGGACAACAGTAAAGAGAGATAAGAAGGTGGTATTATGTGTGGGTTAAGTGGGATCAAATTTCAAGGAGGAAGAGGAAGTGCAGCAAAGAAGTTTTGGAGAGAAGATTGCATAGAGATTTCTTTCTACTTTCACTCACTAAGCAACAAAGCATGCAAAAGCTAGATGGGTCTGAAACTTTAAAATCCAATATCCAATTAGTAAAAATGGTCAGATCTTGCTTTCAGTTTCCCATTGTTGTATAAAACTTACAAGTTATACATGAAAAATAGTTTGGCTTTAAAACAAGAATGGAGCCAACCTTCAAGAAGAGCAGACTCAGGTAGGAAATATACTTGAAACCAGTATCTGTAAGAGTCAATCAAAGTGTCTGCAAGTGTTTCTGCAAGGCACTGAATTAAAGGTGCATCCCCCACAACATTAATCCATTCCTGATTCAACAAAAGCATTTGGACAAGTTCTGGGTGGCTGCAAACCCTTCCTGTCACAGTTATGATCAGGCCCCAGAGCTGTACTTTAAAGTCTGAGTTGTTCTTCCCAGCCCTTGGTGATGTGGTGATGCACAGCATCTCTGTCTGTGCCTGCATGCCCTGCTTGCCTTCTTCTGGGAACCTCTGCCTGTGTGGGGAAGGGAATTGATATCTATAATTGGAAGAGCTAAGGACAAAACCAAATTCTACTTTTCTGTTTATCAGAAGTCATTTCCACCAATGCTAAATGATGGCTCCTGAGCCTGAGCCACTTTGCCTGAAGGAACTGGGTGGAAATGGGGATCTTGACACAAATATAAAGCTGGAACTGATGTGGAAAGAATCTGGGATGGGAATTTGAGGCCTCACATATTTACCTACAAATTGTACTGGCCTTGCCTTGTCTTTGTCCTTAGAAGAGAAGAACCAAGTATCTGAGGTTGCAGTTGCTTTGTTTGAAAGGTTTGGTATGAAAATGTTTGTGGAAAATGCTTTCAGACAGTAGGGGGGAAAAGAGCAAGCGGATGGCGTCAAAACTACATGCTTGCATTCTTTGAATTGCAATAAAATTATCCTAAATCATTCGTGGGATAGATAATAATAGTGGTTTACTTTATGTATTAAGCCATGTCTTTTTCTGAAATAAGCTAGTGAGAGTTCTAACTTGTTCTATTCCCCTCACCAAGTCTGTTTTTGTTGTAATGTGATTTCTTTTGAGTATCTTGTTTCAATATCTTCTTTTGTCTTATGTTTAATTTTATAATTTTCAAGAAAACTCATGTTAAACTACGCATCTTGATAATGCCACCTATTATACCTATGTAAGTATATACATACTCTAATGTTATCCTGTAATATTTGACCTTTAAAAAGGAGAAAATTAACAAATCAGGGTAATGATAGAGCAGCTTAGGAAGGGGACAAACTTGACTGGTAGCCTAGGACTAGAGAGTGTGCTGTAGGTTGGCATTTAAAGTAAAGAATGACTCTGAAGTAGCTTTCTTTAGGCAGTAAAGAAAATGCCAGTGCAGCAATTTCTCTAATCACATGGATTGACATTTACTTTGAGATTGAGCCTGCCTGTTAGTTAATTAGCATGGTGGAGTCACATTGCACTCAGCCCTGCATCTCAGCAGGCCCCTATTGAAAGATTTACATTTCACAGGGAAGAAACAGTCTTGATAATGAAATGATGCTTTGCAGAGATATGTGCAAGGGAGCACAGCCAGATTATGTAAATATAATTTGTCCAGAGCTGTAGCAAGTGGGTCCTCTTGCATAGATAGTGATCTACAACTCACTGATGGCTCTTGTGATTTCACATATATATGATTGGTGATTGGTATTAACTTTTAAGATCATTTATTTTTATGTATGCCATAAAAGGCTTACATCAAAGTTTATATATATCGCCTACATTTACCCCGATAGCATTTTGTGATGGTTGTCTTCTCTGTCTTTTTCATCAGTCACGGTGACATTTTCAAAGGAGGAAGATTCCTACTGAATGCATCCCATTAAGCACCAAAATTAAGTTAGAGATGCTCAGGAACTGAAATATAATGTGCAGTACCTACTTTGTACCTGCTTCGTTGGAGTGCCGGCATTCTTTCAGCTGGGAAAACTTCCTATTTTTTTCTCATTATCTGAAAAAAAGCAGAAGGATGGGAAGAGGAGTTTTGCAGAAAGTTTTATTGGTACCACTGCAGTAGCTGAAGTTTCTGAGCAGGTCCAGGGAGCCACAGTCTTTGTTGGGATTTGTTCTTAACTTGTTTGACCCATAGTGCATTCCTTTGGCTCCTCCAGTTACCCATGAAAATGAGGACTCAGAGCTTTGTGCTTGTCAAAGACAGGGCAAGGTCTGGGTTTTATGTTGCTTTTCTCTTTCTGTTCTCTCAGGTTGATCAGATGTTTTCAGACTGGTTCGATCTTTAGAGCATTGCATGCCTGAATATGCCTTTGCCATTTTCCCTGTGGTAGCTTCTAAACCTCATGGCCTCTTTCAACCAGGCAGCCCTCGAAGGGGGTACATTTCTATGGAATTTGTACCAGGAATGCCCTGGGCAGAACAGTGGGGCCCGTGTGGCTGCCCCAGCAGAGGCCCAAGAGGCTGCTGTGAGCTGCTGCTTGTTCTGCCTGTGATCTCCCAGCAGGGTCTCCATGGGGATCCCTTCCGTGCCTGGGGCAGCAGCTGCAGGGACACAGTGAGGCAGGGGTAACAACTGCCTCCCTGAGTGGAGGAATCCCTCTGGAATCCCTCAGAAATCATCTGCACTCACTAGCTTTTAAATTGCTAACAAAACACAATGCTCTTCCAAGAAAAGCCTGCTTGCTCTTAACCTGAAAATTAATATATGAATACAAATAATGTCTCTGTTCCATTAAAGTACTCTGGAGGGAGAAATAAGAGAATCAAACCCCTTGTGTCTAAGCTCATCACTTTGGAGAATTTCCTGAAAGTGATTAAATTGCTACATTCAAACAGAGAGGAAAAACATGCTGACAGCAGATTGCTTTTGTTCTGCTTTTGGCAAGTAAGAAGATTTGAGTATCTGAAGTCCCCATTGCATTTTAGGAATGCAAGATAGGGTCAGGAATTGTAGAAAACAGAATTTTATATTGTGAGTTGTTGACCTAGGATCCTGTTCTGCTGATTTTTGAGCAAGTGGGCAGGCTCCAACAAGTCCTTGAAAAGAGAAATTTGCAGCTGGTTTTAGAACTGTGGCCACACTTAGAGAAAGCAGGAAGCTAATTAGGCTTGTAAATATGTAAAAAACCCCTCCAAAATAAAAAATATATTTAATTGATACATATATGTATATTTCTAGTTGAAAAACTATCGTCTGCGTGGAGTTATTTTTAATAAAATATTTTATAAACATCAAAATCTTTGGTTTCTACCTTGTTTAAAAAGTATAATAGATTTCAGCTTCTTCCACACACCAAATGTGTAAAAATCTTCAGGTTTTATTATTCGACTCCCATAGGAAAAAATGGATTTGAAAGTGAAAATTGTGAGCTAGGACAGTGTAACAGGACTGTAGAAATATATTTAAAAAATTACTCAGACCAGCTTCAAATCTCATAAATTTGACTTCACAAATAGTAACAGGAAGCATAGGCATAGGTTTGGGATTATCTGTGCTTTTCTTAGAGAGTCCCAGACATCCTCAGGACATCTGAGTAATTACAGACTGGTTCCCTGGGGAATCCCTGTTTGTGTACTTTTGAAAGTACTTCTGAGTAGACAAATTAAGTGCTTTTCATTTTTTTTTTGAACCCAAACCATCTTTCAGTTGGAAATTCTTTCCTTTGAGAAAAAAAACTCAGCTCAGTAAGTTGGCTCCTCATCTGAAAATGCCAATAGAGCTAAACTGCAATGATGTTTCAGTGGAATAAAGGGCTGGACTCACAAGGGAAGGCTTATGATACTGTAAATTCTGCTTAAATCTCACAGAAAATTGCTTATACTGCATATTGACTGCAGGTTAACAGAAATTCATTCTGCTTTCCCTTCTTTCTACTTAAATCTGAGTATTGAACAGCTTTTGCTATTCAGCCCATTTGCTTTCTGTGAGTCGGTGAAAGAACTGCTGGACTTTTCACTACATTTTTCTCATGCTTCTATGGAGGGTCAGATGCACTTATGCATAACTATTCTAAGGTTTTCTTATTCTTCCCATGTTGTTTTCCTCCTGAAAGAGTGAAGTAACTGAAAAATGAGACTTAAAGGTCAATCCTTGCCCAGTGATAAAGGTCTGTAACCTTTTTTTTCCCTGAATGGAATAACGTAATGTTCAGCCAGACAGATTTACACTTGCTGCTTCTGATTTTCTGATTTTTCCCAGGGTACAAAAGGGCCAGTATTTCGCAGCTGGTGCCAGTGACAGTTACTGTTGTACCACCTCTCTTTCCTTCAGTACATCTGTCTGATACTTCTCTTTATTTCAGTTTCTGGTTGTACTTCTTGCTACCAGCTTATATACCCAACAGTATTACTTTCCAGCAATTAAATATACATTAATATGCCAAGATTAATGACATATAAAATTATTCCTGACTGATTAGTGTTGATAATTTCCTATCATTCCAGTGGATGCTTGAGATTATTACAGCAGACTGTGCTGCTGACAATATAGTTCTGTATTTTTATTTTCTGCATGTATCTTGAGGCCTTTGCTTCTTTAATACACAAAAGAATATGTGAATACTGGAATAGTAACAGCAAGGTATCTGTTGGGTGGATCCCCAGGTGCTTTGATTGCCATATCTCCACTGAAATTACTTCCCACTCCCTCTTGTATTTACTCAAGGTATAAACTGTGATTTTGGACTAAAGCAAGCTGCCTAATGCCACACTGACAGTTTGTGGTAGAGGGAGGAACTGATCCCACACACACACCTTTACTCCTGAACCAAGATTTCTCTGGTTTCTTACTACATTTTATTGTGTAGGCTTTTCAAATAGTGCAACGTTATGAATAAGCTCAAATAAGCAAATCTGAAACACAGGATTAATTGATTTTGGCACTACTTAAAGAAAGCCATTAGTGTGCATATCACAGGCTCCTTCCAGCTGCCACTGAAGTTTCTGTTAAGATTTCCCATTACTTCTTTCTGACCTGGAGCAGGCTTCAGGAGTGACTGTGTATATCCCATCCAGTTGGAATAGCATTCCAGTTTAACTAAAGATAGACGTACAGTTTTTAAACAATGGAAGGAGAAAGAAGGCAAAATTATTTCAAGTGAAAATTATTTGACAAAATGTCCACCAGTGTTTAGATTACAGTGAGGAAACAAAGCTATTGGCTGAGGAAATTGGTAAATAATATTTAAAGCCTCAGGAAAGAAACAAATGTTTTTAAAAAATCATTCCATTTTATGTCTATATTTTCTGCAGAGCAAAACAAAAATACTAAATAAAGTGTCAAGGATCTTTCATAGGAAATAATTCAGCTGAACATGTGTGCATGAAATTTGAGAAGTTTTTAACATCTGTGGCAGTTTGTTGTGTGCTTTGAAATAGAAAGCAATACTGAACTAGAAACATTCAGTTGACACAAGTGCCTGAAGTCACTAGAACTTCAGCTGTGATCATTGCAATCCAGACATCAAAAATTGACAGATATGATGTTTTGCAAGCCTGTCTGGTTTTGCCCAAGTCTTGGTCTTGTTTTTGATTCCATGAAAATGAATGATAAAACTCTTGTTCCTGTCACTGGGAGATATCTGTGCCCTGCTATGAATTTCATATCTAATATTCTGACAAGAATACATGGGCAGCATTTTCTGTCAGGAAAGAATTCAGGATAAAATTAAACACACTAATTTTTGTTTGCATCTGCATTACGGAGAACCAAAAATGTCCATCCAAATGATTTGTAGCAGTGGCTGAAAACCATGATTCTTGTTTGGCACAGTTGGTGCCACGCTGAAACACTGTGTTGCATTGCTCTGTGATTACAGCTGGAAAAGGATCTGGCACCTCCAACTGTGACAAATGTTTGTATGATTTTCTATAAGATAGTAAACATTGTATAGGAGGAGAAAATTAACATTTAAGCAGATAAATTAGCTTTGGCATGGCTTTAGTGACCAGCTAGTAAAATACAAGATGACAATGCATGACAAGCCAAACCATTTCTGTGCATTGTAAGCTTTAAGCTGCTCAGCCCTAAAAGCTTTCTGTGGATTTGCAGGAGCTGAAGTCCAGCTTTGCAGTCAACCTTAACATCTCAGAAATGCTGCTAACATGAAATTGCTGCCATTCTTTATGCATGCTTTGTTGTGAATATTTCCTCCAAATATTCTTAAAAATCATTTGTTAACTGCCGCTAAAAAGAAAACATTTCTGGAGAGTGACCTAGGGAAAGCAAAGAAGCTGCTCTTTAAACTGTGTGCAAAACTTTGAAATTGTGAGCAGTAAGTGGCCATAGATCTTTTACTAGCCCAGGGAGCTGCAGTTGGTTTCATTCTGAAAAGAAAGTATTCCTGGGCTGGAAAAGTTTTTCAGAAGTATAGACATCCATAATATTATCAGAACAATAGCCAAAAGCAAACTTCTAGGTCACAATAATACAAGAATATAATTTGAATGCAAAAGTATTAGTTATCAGTTTATTTATAACAATCAGAAGAGACCAGCAGAAATCGTTATTAAATAAGTTTGGGAAGTGCATGCAGTTACAAAAGTATGTTGTTTTCTCTGAGCGTTTTTGAAGAAAAAAGTAAAGTTTGAAGAATATTTACTTCAGTGCAAGCTGTCATGTGGCTTCCAGTTTTCAAATACAGAGAGCACAAACACTACCATCCCCATAAATCAAGATAATTTGTGCCAGACAAGTATTCCCTCTCGCTTGGTTTAAAGTGAGATGATGATCTGATGGCCAGCTCAGCTTTTTTATGTTTTAGTAAGCTTGGTGCTTTGAAGCATTGAAACATAAGCTGCCATCATCATGGTACTCTGGTTTCTTATGGCTCGTTCAGTGGGAGGTATCTTTAATTTGTAGTTATTTAAGATATTTACAAGAATAAAGTATTTCCCTTTCTTTTTTTCCTAACCCTTTCCTTGGGAGCTCTTGGGGTTGTTATAATTATTGTTTTAATAATTTCAGAGTAGTACACACTCAGAATAAGAACAGTTTATATGACAGAAGACTACACAGGAAATTTTGGCATTACAGTAACTTTTTTTTCTTCTAATTAAGGGCAATCATAAATCTTCAGATATATAGCCCTTCTTTTTTAGGAAAATTGACCACTTTTCCCTAATTTTTGCTTTTGATTCTTTTCTATTGGCCAAAGGAATCTTGCCCAAATGTCATCTCTTTAACCAACCACAAAAGATGTTTATGCTACTTAATTTTCAAAGGCTAATAAACTACAATATCACAGACCTTTCCTGTTTATCTTCAAAGAAGTGGTGTTTGCTTGTATCCATGTGCTGGCCTTGCCATGGATCTGAACAGCTTATGGAAGTATAGGGCTGAAAATCAGGGATTATTATGCATAGTTTATTTTAGTACAGACAAGACTGACGGTTCACTGCATTTTTTTGGTTTCTAAAATGAAGAATATTTATTAATTTTACTGAAACCCAAGCTCATATATGCTGTTGAATACAATCCTTTGCAGATTTTTTATCTGAAGTGGTTACAAAAACAACTTTGGCTCTTGAATAAGATACCATACTTAACACTTCAATCCTAAACTTACTGTCCTGACAGCTGGGGAGCTGGAGAGGAGCAGCCTTCTCCTTTTTTGTGTTTCTGTCTTTGGCAACTTTTACTGGTTCGTGGTGGAAACAGTGAATGAATATATCATCCTTATGACCCTCTCAGCCCAGCCAAAAAAAANAAGGCCCCCCCAACCCAACCAAAAAAAAAAAAAAAAAAAAAAAAAAAATAAAAAAAAAAAAAAAGAAAAAAAAAAAGAGAGAGACAAAGGAAATTCAATAGATTAAAGGAAGAGATTATTCATCACAACTGGAAGTTATTCCATTATAATTTAAACAAAATTTTAGTTTTTAAAGGCTCAAAGAATGAAAGTTAATAACTTCTAGCACTGCTTTAAGAATTAGAAAGATTTCTAAGGTAAGTGCATAAGAGGTCTTTTAGCAGATGACTAAAAGCTTTAAAATATCTCTTTTCACACAGAGGATTGGACATCACATTTGGCACTAAATATTTTGTATTTTCTCCACAAGATGGAATTTCATACAAAAATGTGCTAAGCCATTTAATACTTAGAATTTTAAAACAAATTTCAGTTATAAATAGCCATGACTCTCCAGGAGCTGAGCTCTCACCTCATACCTGTTGGCACCCAGGACATTTTTAAAGAGAAGTATTTTCTGTGGTAAATGCCTACTGGTGTAACTATATCATGCTAAAAAGAAATTAGTTTCACAAATTAATTTGGAAAAACAAAGGCTGAAACAGAATTCTTGGTTAAAATTGGAGAGAAGCCTTTCCCACAGCAGCTAGTCTTAAAACTTGGGTTGTGGTTATACATGTGATTATACCCTTAGTGTAAGTCATCATTCCTTGGTAAGATCATCCTAAGAAAGGAACAATTTTACTTACAATTATAAGTACCTAGTGCTGTTGCCCAGTTTTTTCCATGTCTGTGTGTCTGCATACTCACACACTCCTGTGTCTGTGGTTCTGGGGTGCCTGCTAGAGGTGCAGGGGCTTGTGGCACACACCCAGCACATTCAGAGGCTGTGCGTTAGATGACAGCAACACAGAAAGCCATGACTGCCAGGGAACAAACTGCTTTAACCAAGTATCCACAATGGTATTTGCAGTACCAAAGAATTTGGATTAACCTAGCCAGTTTTGTTTTGGTTGGTCTTTGTTCCATCACCATCCTTTTGTTGTTTCTAATTTGTTTCTGCATTTGCAGCTTTAGAAAGGCTTTTTTAAAAGGGGCAAGGAATCTGGGAGTTCTGAGAATAAAAGTCAGATTTCCTGGCTGCAAGTCATGCTCCTAGACCACAAATTTTCCTTCTCAGAAAATCCAATTTTATACTAACTTGTATCCTTGATTATTTCTCCTCTCCTCATATTTTGGATTGGTTTGCATGATGTCATAAGATACTTCAGAATAATGTCACAGTTGAAAATTCTCTCTTAAGAGAGAGTATTTTAAATTTTTTCTCTTGTTTGTGTGTGTTTATTTTTTTAGCAATGACTAGATTCATATTTCACCATTGTTCAGGTTGTGTCTAATACATCCAGAGAAGAGCAGTGAAGCTGGGTCTAGAGAGTGATTCCTACAAGGAGTGGCTGAGGGAGCTGCAAGTGTTTAGCCTGGAGAAAAGGAGGCTCAGGAAAGACCTTATCACTCTGTACAATCACCTGTAAGGTTATAGAGAGTTGAGGGTTGGCCTCCTCTCCCAGGCAACCAGTGACAGGACAAGAGGACACAGTCCCAAGCTGTGCCAGAGGAGCTTCAGATTGGACATTAGGAGAAATCTCTTCACTGGCAGGTTAAGTGTTGGAATGGGCTGCCCAGGGAGGTGGTGGAGTCACCTGTAGGTGTTCAAGAAAGGACTGGTTGTGGCACTCTGTGCCATGATGTGGTTGATGGGGTGCTGGTTGCTCAAAGGTTGGACTCATTCTTGGAGGTCTTTCCCACCCTAACTGATTCTGTGATTCTGCCATCCCACAACAGCTGTTTCATTTAAAGTCATAAGTATATGCATTTTTAAAAGGTGTGGAGGTATCTGACTAAGACAAGAGGTCCTACAGACACTGGTTATCAGTTAGACTTTTAATGAGGCATTGCTCATGTAAGCAATGAAATCTGTAAAACATAGCTCAACATGCCATGCAGACTTTCTTTCTTATTTGAATTATTTTGTTCCTTTTTCTTTTGAATAACAATTTCTGGATTGTTATAGTTATCTTATTAAAGGTATGTCTTCTGGCTCCCAATGAAACACTAGAATAAAAGTACTTCAATATTATCATCTTTCGGGATGCTAACAGGTGTTTCTCTGTTGAAGTTCTAAAAGTCCTAAATTACATGAAATATTTTTAATATATAAATACTATCCAAATCCTCAGAAGCAATTCTAGAGTCTGCTTTTAGAGTACAGTTCATGTGTAGAAGGTTAAATAGGAAACTAAAGGAGCTCATAGTCTTTCTTTGCAGTTAAGCAAATTTAAGTACTCAGCAGAGGTTAAAGAATCATGTAGGTACCCCCTAGTTCTGCATTTTGTTTTCAAGTCTTGCATACCTTTTTTTGGAGTGCTGTGCTCCATAAATACCTGTAATTTGCTGTAAAATTGGAGAAACAAGAATGGTGCTTTGCTATTCTGCAATCTTGTCTCTTTTCAGTGCCTCTTGAAAGTTATTCTGACACATGGTTTGCTCATGTTGTATGTCCTGCTCTGTGGAATATTGTTGGTAGGATCACAAATCAAGAGTATTAGGCATCAACTTTGAATTTCATAATCAAAGACATCATCTTCTCTTTTGAGCTGCTATTGTAAACATATTTTTCATTTCTATTTGATTTCTACTGGATGTTTTACATTCATGTGCTGAAAACTTGTCTTGAAATGTGAACTTTAAAGGCATTCATCTGATTGAAGACCTGGCTGAATTTGTGAATGGAGTGGAGATGCAGAGGTTTAAATTTTGTGGTGCAGCCATTCAATAGCTTTTTTGAAGTTATGTGTTATAAAAACTAGATACAGGATCACTGTTCTCCGAGCTCCCAGGAAGTACATGAAAGATGGTTAGTGTGTTAGCAATAGAGAGAGGTCATTGACACTTTGTACTAATAAAGACATCTTAATCTGTTTAGAAAAAGTATATTTCCCTTAATTTTTTCTTTCTTGTTTATTACATTTTTAACTGTAATATGTATGCATGATGTTATAGCATGGGGCAGGGATGCTGCTCCCTGCATATATCTTAATATTCAGCAAAATGGTGATTCTGTCTTGACTGGAGCTTTTAGAGATGAGTTCAACATATTTTTAAGTCATTAGTATTGAGTATATAATCAGATCACCTTCTGTGGTATCCTTACTACTTTAGACAGGTAAGCAAAGTAATTAATTTATGAGTAAAAAATCCAGTAATTAAGGGAGTGGCAAAACTCATATCAAGAGCAGTCTATTATGCATATACTTCTAGTTTTAGTTAGTCACATTCTCTGGAATGAGACTAAACATTTCTCTGAATTGAACA
This sequence comes from Pycnonotus jocosus, assembly GCA_013400435.1. NCBI lineage: Eukaryota > Metazoa > Chordata > Aves > Passeriformes > Pycnonotidae > Pycnonotus > Pycnonotus jocosus. The sequence goes on from VWYP01004471.1 coordinate 1,023,045, forward strand.
ATTGAATAATTGTCTGAATTGCTGAATTACTTCCTGCAATGTATATGTCTTCTCTAAAGTCATGCAAAAATGCTGTTTAAAGTAAGCAGTTAAATGCAAAATATCAGATTAAATTTATTACTGTGCACAGATGAAGGTAATAAAAAATATTCACCTTAAATAATATATGGTAGATTCATGTGAGATGTGGAAAATATACTAAACATGCTTGTGAGGAAGCGAAATCCATAATTCATTTGAACTGCATTTTCACCCATTATGAGCAAATTTATCAGAGAGATCATTCTGCATCCCCGAATCTCCAGCATGCCCTCTCACTCTTTTCATTGTTTTTTCTTATTCCTCTTTATCTAGCAAAAGGAGGTACAAGGCAGCAGAAGGGCAAAATATCTTTCAGGTGCAGTATAGATATAAAGCCTGGGACTCATGGTGGGGATTAATGATTGTGCAGGACAGCAGTTCAGTAGATTCTCTGTGTCCTGTTTATGCTTTATTCAACTTTTGTTGAATACAAATTCTGCTGGATCTATAACATCATCATGTTATTTTATTTTACACATGCACAAATCAAAGAAGAGCTGATAGGATTCTGTTAACAATTTTTAGTTCTTTGTTTTTCTTCATACTGTACACTTCACCTGAGTGTAAGAGAGAAACTATAAGACAATCTTGCATAAAGAAGGTATAAGAACCTTCTCTGACTGAAGCATTACTTTCCTGCTTTTTCAGTGCTGTTTTCTGTAAAGTTTCTTCAGAATCTTTCACTATATTGCTTGCAGACAAAAAGCTACTGCATTTTGGCTTCAGTCTTCATTATATGCCATTATATAGACTTGGTTTATTCAAACAGGAAACTATTATTTCATAATTAAAGGGCCATTTTCATTCAGTGGAATATTGTTAAATTTGTTTATTAACTGCTATTCTCAGGCATTAATTTTCCACCTTTAAGTGGAAACAAATGTGTCTAGTTCGTTCATATAAAATCCTGCCTACATTAGGAAATCCGTTCTAAAACTCAATTTGGCTCATCCAAACATGTTGTAACATATCCTGATAACACATTCCCAAGTCTAAAAAGGGTTTGCACCTCTGCTCCAGTTATAACTTTTGTTTAAAAACTTGGGATCAGTGGATGGATTTTAGCTGTGGCGGAAGAGGTGACTGTGAGAGGCCACTGAGAAAATCCCTGTGGATCTCACCACAGGCTCACCAAGCTCCTGCTGCTCGGGTGAGCTGTCCACTTATCTGAGAGGTGCAGCACTAAAGACTGTGGTGCAGTTGTGTTACATGTTGGTGCTGTTGAAATTACTCTGCCTTTTTATCTTCCTTTTGGTTTTTTAATTACAAATAATTCTAGGAGTCGAATTCCTAGTTCATTCTTTTCAGAGGCTTTAAACTTAAAGCCACCAATTGATAGGATCATAGGACAGCTCAGGATGGAAGGAACTCCAGAAGCCAATCTAGACTAACCCCTTTCTTAGCCATAAGCACCAACCTACATGAAAAAGGAATTCCTTAAGTTCTCTTTTTTAAAATTTTAAATTACGTATTTTTGTTGGAACCTGACTGATGATATAAAACATGCTATTTAAGTAAGCTTAGAAAACCCCTTCAGCTAACACAACTTTTCCCATGTCTATAAAATTACAATTTATGTGTGTGTGACTTAGCAAAGCTGACAATTGAAAAGATTTGTAATATGTTTATTTTTTAAGTTTCATCCACTTCTTGATATTTCATCTGATAACACAATCAGTAAAAAAAGTAATAAAACATCACTTTGAAAATATTGTTCTACTATACAATGATGTCAAAACACTGATTCTAACCATTAAATCAGTAATGTGGTGGGATAAATATACATTACACTAAAAATAATGAATTTTAGAAGACAAGAGGACTGGAAGGTAAGAATGTATTTCTTCTGAGTTTGAATCTGTGCATCTTTCTCTAGAAGATTTCTTCTTTTACATGAAATGATTTTCCCACCAAATGGTGCTGTAAGTGAGATGTGTTAGGCAGCGTTCCTCCTAAAAGTAGCTTTACTGTAGAAACACACATTTGTATTTTTAGAAAGGTGTGACAGTGGCTTTGGTTTCAAGTACCAACATCTCAGGAAGACAGTTCAAGAATTTGTTGTGTCTTCTCTTATCTGAATATTTACCTCTAAAGAGAACTGGTTGTTACACATCTATGTTAATTACAGTGTGATTAATTGATCCATCAGTTGGGTGTGTGATGTGCCATATTCCCTGACAGTCTCAGAACTCTGTTAATGCCAGATGCCTGTCCTGGAGTTTGCAAGATCTCTCTTTAATGGTTCTTAGAGTACCTAGTGCATCCACAATCACATTTCATGGACCTACTAAGTGCAGTGATTGAATCCAGCTGTTTGCAATCTGTGTGTTGCTATCATTTGCCAGCCACTCACCATGAGAGCTGGGCAGGAAACAATTTTCTCATCCCATTAAAATCTTCTGAGATTCAAAATAAAAAAGAGAAAAAATGGAAGAGTATTTTTAGGCTGTTCCCCAGAAGGGGTGAAAACCCCTCAAAATAGCATGTCCTTATGACAGTCACTTCAGATGTGGACATTCAGATTCCAAACTGCAAGCTAGATATCTTCATGAAATGTTTGTCTTTTTGAATAGACCTTTTGAAACAATAATTTCCTGATGAAGAGCATTTGATATCCCAAATCCCTGATTATTTCTGTGTACCAGAGCCACTATTTGCACATTGATGTTCTGTCCTAGTTGAGAAACATAATTTTTTTCCACTTGAGCAACTGCCAGTGCTTTGGGGAAAGCAGACATTGCACACTAATATCCCTCTCACCACCACAGATCATCCATGCTTCATATAGCATCATTAGATATATCTGCTGAGAGTATGAATTGCATTTCCTGCCTCTTTTTTCTTTGTAGTCACTGTCAGTGACACAAAGCTAATAGGAATAGTAGAATATGTCTGTTCACAGATGGCTTTCTTGTAAAAGGGAAGGATATAAACCCATATATTTCTTGTTATATTACTCACCTAAATGTCAATTTTGGCACTAACTCTAGTGCTTCATTTCATTATTATTCATAATATTAGATAGCATTATATTATATTATTTGTAAATTATATTGTACTTGAAATGCACATTATTCTAGACACTGTTCAAGCTTAGTAGATTACTTTTTCACAGGCTAAAACTGAAGATCTAGGAATTTACCATCTTGCTTTATTTAACCCAAATTCACACTGCAGTGTACAACTTAAAAAGGTCCACTCATTGGAAATTCTGACCTAACACGTATTCCATGTCCATGGAGGTGTTGGCTCTTAAGGGAAATGAGAAGAAAGGGAAAGAGTAGGCTACTTTTTTTTATTTTTCACTGAAGTTGTGTATATGTTGGGGAATTTTTGATCTGATTACTACGATTCATGAGAGATGCCTCTGCCCAAATTAATATGCATAGGAGGTCTTATGCTGAAGTAATCGATATAGTTTTTATTTAACAGTAAATGGCAGTAGAGCAAGAGAAAAATAGGAAAAATAGTGAGGGCAAAGAAAGAGAGTGCCTGAGAGGCAGATTAGAGTAGAAAGGTAGTCACAATCCCAGTGGATCCAGTGGCACCGCATTGGTCCTCTTCTTATGGGCTTCTTGGTCATGAGGTCCCCCAAAACACAGAGTCCAGTGGGTTAGTGTGTGTTCAGGTATATGTGGGTACACCCAAGCACCACCCCTGCAGGGGCCAGGGAACATTTACACTGCCTTTTGCAACACTGCATCTGTTGCAACGTTTGTGGATCACACTCAGCTCTCTGGTGGGAGACCCCAGGAATGAGTCTGGGGGCATTTTGAGGGTCTTTGATGGTTTATGACCTTTTCTAAGACATGGCAGCTGCCTCTCACATGAATATGCCATGTGAATGTGACCTTCCTGGGGTGGGGAAGTTTTACAACTGAGCCAGTTGGTGTCAGGGAAGAAAACTGGCATGATAAAAAGGCCTATCTCATCTCCTCAGGGTCTGCTTACTCAGCCCAATTTACAGCCTCCGGTGGTGGGTCTTCACTTCCTCTGTCTTATGTGGACCAAAAGTTTCACCAGCACTCACTCCTAAACTCCTCCTCCCCCTTGAGTGGACAGGAAAGAGTGTGAAATTCTGGCCTCAGCAAATGAATCTGTGGGCTATGGCATCCCCCAGCCTTGTTTACTTCTCCTTAGACCTGAGATAATTGGACAACAGTACCACGTTTATCTTATCTCAAGATAAAGCCGCCTGTAAGGCGGCTTAATTCAAAGTCCAAATTCCAGAAATCCAGGAGGCATATTTGGGGGTGGGGGGTGGGCTTTGGTAGTCTCAGCTTTTTTATAGTTTGCCATAGAGGGCAAATCCTTCAGTGATCCTAATAGTGTTTAAGACAAGTAGGATTTTCAAGTCTCTTACAGGATTGAAGGCTAAGAAGGCCTAGAGCTAGCTAATTGTCATATGAATGAGAAATAGGACTGTAACCTGTACATCAGGTAACTGTGAACCCTGTAGGTTTTCACAGTGCAGATTAGCAACTGATTGAACACTAGATCTGCTTCAACACCCTCTCTACTGCTGCTTCAGGATGTCTGAGTGTGCAGGAGCAGCGTTGGTGAAGGCAGTGTATGCCTGCTTTGGCACAGAATATGGTGCTGTCCCCACTGAATGCAACAATAAGGCTTCCAGCAGCTTTTCTCTAGATGGTGTTTAATCTGCTGGCTCTCAGAGGTGTCATCAGAGTGTCTGTTGACTCCCAGATTTTTCTTTGTCATAATAGAAACTGTCAAGAAGCTGCCAGTACTGGGCCAGTGAGTATGGAGAAACTGTGTTTGCACATCTGGCTCTGGGGCAGCTGGCACACTGCTGAGAACTGGGCAGTCCTGGGTTACTCTATCAGTGCAGCTCCTGGGTGTTCAACACATCACCTTTCTCTCTGAAGACAGCAGGAGTTGTTGAATGTGATTTCAGCATATTATTAATTGTAAGTGAATCATTTAGAAATGGAATTCTGTGTAAGCAAAATGATTGGATACTTCATGCTGTGCTAGGTACTACATCCTATAAATCTCTTCTCTAATTTATGGTTATTTCTATTCATTCTATGAAAAGATCAGCAATAAAAGGAAAACAGCAATGAACAGCTTTTTTAATATACTTTCCTGACTACTGGTGTATAAATAATTTCTGAAAGATATGGTTAACTTCCCTGGTGGAAAAATAAAAATTCTAAATAATTCTAAAGAGTGAAAAGAGCTCTACCCACCAATTAATTTTTTAAGATACCAGCAATAAATCTGGGAGCTTCATGATTACTTTCTTTAAATAGTCCAAGTGGAACAAGAACAACTAAAAATCAAGGATATCTGGAGGATACAGACTTTGTAGGGTAATCTTCTCTTGTATATACCTTTTATTTATAGACTCAAAATATTATGATACACCTCCACAGCATAGCTGCATATCCCATAAAGCTTAATGGCTTTTTCTTAACAATGCTTATCTTTTAAGGGAACAAAAACTCCACTCTGAGGACAGGTAAGGAAAGACCAGTGGGATCAGGATTACCCAAGGTCACAGTGGAAGCACACAATAGCAATAGAGGTGAAGTGCAAACTTCAAAATGTGTATTAATACCTGGTCTCTCTGTCCACAATATTCTTTCTACTGCTACACACTGCTTTTATTTGTAAGGAGCATCACATGTTGTGTGATTTAGTTTTCTGCTAACAGCAAGGCACCCACAATCACGTCTCTTTTTCCAATGCTCTTTGAAAATGAATTCATCAGTACCCCAAATATCTCCGGTGAACCATCCTTGTTGTCACAGTTTCTACTCAAATTACAGAAACACAGAGACGAGAGATTTGCCTGTGTGAATGGATCCCCACGATGGAAGGTGACCTCTGACTGTCAGATGCACTGGGCTGGCTCACTGCGTGACCCAGCATAAGCAGAGCTGACTTGCAGCCCCTGAGCACAATGTGTGGGGTGTGGGGTCACCCTGCAGCCCCCTGCCCTCTGCTCCCAGGCTGCGGGATTGACCTCCTCCCTCGGGGAGCAAGACCCTGCCAGCCCAGCTGAAATGGGCTCGGCAGACTCCCAGCGTGACTGCAAGACTCTGGGCACGGCAGTAACAGGAGGAAACATTTGTCTTTGGAGGCACTGCTACTGCCAAAGAGTATATTCACCGCCATTCTTATTTAAATAAGGCGCATATTCAAGACTTCACTTGTTCTAAAAGCTCTGTGAATTCTCGAGGAGAGAAAAATAAGAGAATGCTGTCAAGCTTCCCTGGCAATTAAAAAAAGTATAAAGGGATGCTTTTTCTACAGTGATTTCTAGTGGAATTTCTGTGATATGGATGCACACATATATGTGTATTTATGTACATGTAGTAAATCCATGTGTGTGGGGGAATAAAAAAACGTTGCTGGATTTCATCATCCGCAGAAAAGAAACAGAGACATCTGAATTATTTAGTAAAGGTTATCCATGGAATTGGGAAGTTACATGTGTGATTAATCCAGATTCCTTCAAGTACCCTTGTTTAATTTAGGGCTATTTGTATGAATGAGAGATGCCACATCTTGTTGTTGAGTTAGTGCCAGCAAGAGGTTATTGTGTGGCTTGAAGTGACACACAACTGAAAACCAACACATTTTGCATGTTTTATATAAAAGTTGCTTCGAGCACTTTCAATATTGTTTCCTTTACTTCATCACATGGAAAACAAATCAAACAGCTGCATTATAGAAAAATTGGACATTCCCAGGATACAATTCTTACAGTGTTGTTACTGTTCTACTGTCTGTGATACTTAACAGTTCAAACTGAATTTCACTCAGAAATTTATGGTCTGAAGACTAGATTCATTTGTCCTCCACATCCTTGAATAAGAGAAGACAGACTGAAAGACCTTGAAATCTGGTACTTTCCAGATAGGAAGATTTCTATCCAGCACATTCCTTCTTGGAGTTACTGTGTTTTAGAGCATCTCTGTGTAGCTTTTCCCAGATCTTCTTCAATTTCCACTCACGTGCAGAGACCTGAGAGAATATGAAGTTTTCTTGCAGAAAAATTGATTATTTGTTTGAAAATTCAAGCTGTCCTCATTTTTCATGAAAGCTGTAATAGTTTAAACTCTACAAAAAAGCTGGTATGTAGGACAAAAGGGATTTCTTACCATGGGATCAGGGTTGATTTTATATCCCCCTTTTCATTAATCTAAGGTGCCTCAGAGAACTGTGTATATGTCAGACTGCATTTTATTGTAGAGGTTAATTGCTGCAAAGGATGATCTATCTGCTAGGATTTTTGTTCACATTAATAAACTCTCTTGGTAGTTATATCAACATTTACTGTAGTCCATTAACGAAAAGTGTGCTAGTGCAGGTGCTGAGTATGCCACAATAAAATTTTAGCAGTCAAGAGGTTGTTTATTGTACTTGGTCACATACTCTTTTGCACTCACATGTATTGAGACTGAAATGGAACAAATGAAAAACCAAGAATAAAGCCTCTTAAAACAGCAATAAATGAAAGTAAAATATTTTAACCACCATGCCTTTTTTTTTCAGCTGTAAAACAATGCATTATTAATTTAGAGGAATTAATACTATTTCTCCAAGCACACTATCCATGATTTTTATTTTTCTTTTACATGATAAATACTATTACGATAAAAACAATGGAAACCAAGAACTCATGACAACTCATTTTAGGCCTGGTAGGCTTGAATGTAGGCTGAGCTGCCCAGAGAGAGTTGGTGAAAGAGTTTACTTGATGTAATTGTAATAAAGAAAACTTAAAAACCACAATCTGTTTCAAGTCAAAAATGAATAACTGAATATTGTCTTAAATATCTTTTTCCCCTCTTCTTGGCATGTTTATGTTCTTTAGGCAAATAGCATTACTGGACTCAGAATACAGTTGCTGTTTCTTTTAGATAAGTAAACTTGTGCTTCTGCACCATTCAGTCCAGTAATTCCAAGTTTGTAGTATCAGAACCTTGGCTTTCCAGTGTACGAGAAAAAAATGTAAAAGCTAAGAATAGATCGTAAGTAGGGATCCAATCACATACATTATTTTTTTCTGGTGTTATGCTTCATACATGACTAAAGGGTTTGAAAAAATGTTAGACACATCAGTTTTGTGCAATGTATCTTCATTGTTATTCTCTAGCTCATATTTTTTTCCAGAAAGGTGGCCCTTCTCTGAATGCCATGGTACTTTAGCTATTAAAATATTACAAAAGCATAAAAAATAGTTTTTTTGAAAATAATTTCTGTAGGGATGTTTGAGGTATTTAGCTTGAAAAATCAGATTAATGACATTATTATTATTAGTATTATTACATCATTATAATGGGGGTTTTTGTGTCTGTAAAATATGGATTTCTGTATTTTAGTTTCCGTTTGTCTTGCATACGTAATAGCAAGATTATTTATAGCGAGGTTTCTTTCTTTCTTTCTTTCTCGACTTTCTGTCTGAGGCATCCGTGCTCACGGTGGTGCTCACAGCTTTACACGGTTTAGCCATAGGAGGGAGCCTCTCCTCTTCCAAAGCTGAGGCGGGGAGCTGCGAGCGTGGCCCTGGGCAGGTTCCCTCCTGGCGATTTGCTTTTGGAAGTGTAAACGCTTCCTTTATTCCTGTGCGGCTGATCCACTGCACTGTCACAGGCAGGTCCATTTACACCGGAGTCAATCCTGCTGGTTCCACAGACAACTATGCAGAAACTATCAAACCTTCTCCCAGTGGATTTTAGAAGTTCGAGATCATACCTACACATAAGAGAGATTCAGGTTTTTCTGAAAATAGCTGGGTCGCATAAGTATCTGCCAGCATCACTGCATCGTCCAGCTGGTACAAGAAAGAATGTTGTTTGCCTGGTGCTGCAGAGGTTGTACTCTGGCCTTTTTCATGACATATTTCTCTTCATTATAGACAACAAATTTTGGACACTCAGTATTTTGTTTGTTGTCCATAACTGAAATTGTGTTTGACCTTAGCACAAAGTTTATGCCATTCATAATAAAACTTCTGCTGTGGTGGAGCTCCTTTAGGTGGAAGGAAACACATGGCTGAGTATAATAAAATTTCTGACTACTTTGATTATGTTGAATTGGACCAGTAAGCTGCTATAAGAGAAAGAGAAATTAGTCAGTCAAATTAAAAACCACAAGATAAATGCAGAAGGGAAATACATCATTAGAGAGGAAAACCAGAATAGTTAGAGAAGCCTGAGCACAAGGATAACATAAAATGTTATAAGAGCTTAAAACCCAAATTAAATTAAGTTTTAGGAATTTGACTGCATAAATCTCTGTGTGAGATGTAGAGAAAGGTGCCCTTGAAGTTTATGTCTGGTCAAAAAAAATTTCCTGGGGTTACTTGTGCTTGAGGCTCTCTTTTGCAATGATCAGAGGTTTCCCTTATGTTTGACCATCAGGTATGCCATCCTCTTCCTCATCATATAGGTCTGAGCGGGGGCACTGAGGGTGAAGTGGTCTCTGAAAGAGGGATGGAGATTGCTGCTGGGATGTCACAGAAGCACAGCACCTGTGGTGCCTGGAACAAGCACTCCCAGCATTCTCAAAAAGGAAAGTGTGTTCTCCAGCCTTGCAAAGCTGCTTTTACAAGTTTCTCCCCTTCTTATTTCAGTTCTAGGCCATATTATTGCTTTCTGGTCCTCTGCCATTTATTATATACTCTGAAATCTGTCCTGGATTGTAATGGGTTTATCTAACATTATTTTGCAGAAATAAAAAACCTCAAAAAATATCCCACATTTTCTCACAGCAAGAGACATGCATGGTATTAACTCAGGCATTTCTCACACCTAATATTCTACTGCTTTTCTTGCATACATTGTTGGATAATGTCCAGATAAACTCATATGTTATTCTTTTTTCTTGTCATATGAATATGATGATAATTCCTGGGAGGAATCTTTAATGAGGGAGTAAATCTACAACAGTGCTTATGTTCCAGCTCAGTACTAGAAATTCTTGTTGGTATAAGTAGATTTCTTGTGTGGAGTCTGATTAACTGTAAGGCATTGATGATGCTTGTGTTTGCAGCAGTTTGCAAGGCAGTTTCCCATAAGCTATTTATACCATATGTCAGTACCCCACTTTATTCCTTACTTCTCCTCCCCCTTCCCAAATATACCCTAGTTAACTCTATTAATTTCTCTTTGTTTTGGAAAAATGGGCAAGAATACCACTATGTAAATCATTGTGTATATGTTTTCACTGTAGCAATATCCAAAAGTTGGAATTCCAGCCGTGCTGCAAACCTCTGATCTACAGGGCAAAAAAGGGGGAAATGTGTCTCCTCCAAAAGACAAACAGTCTGAGGCTCCAAGCCTAAGAATTTTTTAGCAGATGTTTGTCTTTAAATGCTAAAGGGGTTACAAAAGTCTTGATGGTTGGGCTTTAAAGGTCTTCCAGTCTTCTCAATGCCTGTGTCTGTGTGTCTTCTCATATCAGTCTGTCTGTAGCACAGTTGTGATGACAATATCTGATCTTTAAAAAATACCAGAGAATGTCCACAGCATGGATGTCTCTGGACCCCGTGCTGCCCACTCATCCTTAGGCTGGTGCAGAAAGCTGTAGGAGATGGGTTGGATTATAGGAATTTTTCCTGACAAGGGTGGGGTGCACAAGAGATGTGTACCCCACTGCCCAAAATTATGATGTTGGCTTATCTTTGACCAGCATGCCATATCTGCCAAAGCCTCTGAAAAGTCACTCAGAATGTATTTTCTTGCCAAATTCACAGAGAACCTATTTTTTGCTCCTTGTATCTTATTGCTGAAGGAGAAATAAAGATTTAGAGTTGTGCAAGCCCCATGCTGTTCTTTTACTTTATTGTTTTAATTTTGCTCTTCTATCTAACTTTAGGAAGACTGACATATTTACTGAAGTTTGCAGGCTGATGCACCAGTGTTGGCTGACGTGCTTTGAAGTTCCAAGCTAGACATCCTCAGCTTCACACATACACTCTTAATGTAAACCCAGCTGTGCTGCAGAATCCTGGCTTTCATCCGTCTCTGAAACAAAAGTGGAGAGTGGGCTCGGAGTGAACCCATGGAGATCAAACCCCAGGGAAATGTTATTAGATAATCCTTTCACAAAGTGAAACATTGACTTCAGTAACATTCTTGCTCAAGTGACTCTAATCATCTGAGTTTTTAATTTCTCTCCCTTTTCACCATGTTTTTTTACTCTGTTCTCCTCTCATTGCTAATCCTTCCTTCCTTCTTGCTGGGTCATTCCCCTTCCAGTTTGCAGAGTTGCCACCCCACTGCTTTCTCAGAAGAAAAATCTAGTCAAGTAGATAAAGAATATGCCTGAAATTCAACATACATATGTTATATGAGCAGAGATCATTAGACAGCCTTACCATTGAATAGTAAGCTTTTAAAATTAATTGACTGTGTTAAGGAGCCTACTAAAAAGTGTACTCTCTAGAGCATCTACTGACATGGAACTCATGTTTCTTAATCAAGTGCTTAAAACTCAGACATTGTAACTTTAAAATGTGTATGTCAAGATACACCTATCTGTTTATAAAGATGTGTTTATAAAGATAAGCCATCTCCAGATGATCTAGATGATCGTTAAGGTCCCTTCCAACCCAAGACTTTCTACGATTCCATTTTCTACACTGCCTTTAAGAATTACTGGGAGTTTAGGGTAAAAAAAAAAAAATCAAAGAGCCGCAGTAGATTGCACTAATCAGTCACACCAGTGAGTCTCAAAGAGCTTAGGAATCTTTAGTTTTGCTGGAATCTTTTCCAGTGCAATTGCCTGCACCATTCTGCTTGTAGAAAAGATTTTTTGAACTGCTCTTATGATTCCTATTGAACATGTATGCCTATTACCCAAATGAAAACCTTATCCAAGAGCCTTATGCTTTTTGTTAAACCTAGAAACATGGAAAGGAGTAAATGTTGTACAAAAACAGGTGCTTTGGACAGATTATAAGATAAGAGGACATAGTTGTGATCAAGCAGAGAAAAACTTATGGACCAAAGTGTGCAAACCTGCTGCTATTTCCTAAAGCTCAAACTGCCTTTGGGAATTTATCACGAGTCTGAAAGTTACATTCTGCTGTAAGAATGAGAAAAATTAGCTCTTCCAAAATTTTAGTGCCTGTTGCTTTTGTCCAGTTGTGAATCTTTTGTTTCTCTGTGCAAGCTTCCAAGTACAAAGGTGGCTGCATTTTTCATGCTTCATTCTTCCTTTTGATCGGTAGAGCTCATCTCATTTGTGCACAGCATAGTTAACCACCTGCTGGATGGTACAGACTTCTTCATTTAGAGGTAATGTATTTATATCAAGTAGCCTGTGAAGAGGCTGTATTGTTTCCAAAATGTTTAAGGTACTTCCTTCTTTACAATGGGAATGCTCTCAGATTGTTAGGGAGAAATGAAGCAATGGTGGCAGTTTAGAGGCTGTAATTGGGATATAAATGGTTTACAAGTACATCTTTTAAAAGTTCTTTTTAAAGGGTGAAATTCATACCACATGACCTTCACCATGCTAAAGTCCCCCCCTAAGTCTCAGAATGGGGTCACCTAAGCCAAGAGTGTAATTCTAAGATGGTTTTTAGGAGAAAAAAACCAAACAAACAAAAAACCACCACCCCCCCCAAAAAAACCCAAACAAACAAAAAAACCAACCAAACTAAAAACTGGACTTGAAATGATAAAACTCTTGAAATGCTGATACTCCTCTGTATGAATCTGTCAGATTTTGCTTTTTTTGAATATCAATCAATTTCTGTCTTTTCTTTGATTATCTTTCAATATCATAAGTTGGGTACTGCCTCACAGATACTCTACAGAAATAAAAATACTTGTAAATATGGAAGCACTTAAATACTATTATCTGAAAAAAAAGTGCATCTTTTTTTGAAAGAATGAAAAGGAGCCCATTTTTTTGGCAGAACTGTGAACATCAAATCCGAAACTAGAAACAATAGTACAATAATTTGTGTGATAACAAACATAGACCATATGAAGCTTTATATCAAACATGAGTAGACTAGTCCCTGTTTTCAGAAGTCATCTAGAGCATGAGGATCACTGGAGCTGGGGCAAACTACTCTGGAAGAGCAGAGATTTGGCTTCCTGCCAAAGACTTTCTTGAGGCAGGTCATTTGGCTCCAGTATTCATCTGTAAAATCAGGATCTGATACCCTCTGTTATTCATGGTGAACCCATCTGACTAGATGAACAATCAGAAACAAAGACCAAAATATATTAACAACCTGCACTCCTCTCTAAGGAAATTAGAGGCCAACTACAGGCATTAGGATTTCTGTTAATCACCTCAAGTCTGTGGAGGTGGAGCCTTACATTTCAGAGTTCATTCACCATCTTTTTTCAACCTTTCCCATGGAAAGGCAATTTCTTCATGAAGAATTCTGTGAAATCTGGCAAGATTTTTATGTTAAATATGTTAATCTTGTAAAATGATTTCTGAATTCATTTTAGCAAAGAATCTGCACTCAAATACTGAATTTACAGACATCAGTTTTAAGAAATATGAATCCTCTGATGTTTTAGAGTGTCTTTTAGGTAATAAATAAAAGACATCAAATGGCAAATTTTTGTTTCAAATTACTGCAGTGAGACCTCTGTCCAGAAAAGAATGGTTCAAGATTCATGGTTCAATAACTGAATTAACATAGTTAAGAGATAATTCACAAAAGTCACAGTCCAAGTGTTTGGTCATAAATTAAACAAACCAAATTCTTTGTTTCCTTCCTTCTTTCCTTTGTTCTCTGGTGATGTTGCTATTTTCTTAAACTAAAATATGTCTGAAGTAAACACTTTGGAATAATTCACCCTCTTGAAGCCTTTTCCTTCTTCCCTTACACACAAACTTCAAGAGAAGTGGAAAGGGCTTCCTTTAAATTCACATTTTTGAGGTAGGAAAATGTGTTCCAGGCATTTATTGCACGTTTGGTTCACTGCTAAAATGGCTCTGTATGGTGGAAGATTCTCCTCTGCTGCTGTCTCCTCCTTCAGCTAAGCAATAATGGGGAGACGGGGCTGTGAAGTCACAACCCACATTGTGAAAAGAGACCACATCCATCAAACTGTCACCTTGGTTTTCTCTCCAGGGTCACAGAGGAACAAAGCCAGCTTGTGTCAGGTTGAAATAGCATTGGTAAGTGTTAGTGTGTGTGAAGCTGGTGGCTTGAAGTCTATTTATTTTGTTTGAAAGGCTCAAACAGCATGCTGCCAAGCAGAGGAACAAGCAGGAGGAAGTCTCCTTATAAATTATTACTGGAAGGCTCACAGCCAATGTTTAAGATGTGAAATTATGCCATCTGCTTTTCTAGGTCTTTGATTTATTTTGTGGCAGCTGTCTGTTTCTGAGTTTTTTGCATCTTGTGGAGAAGTAAAACTTGTGCTAAAACTATTATGACAACAGTATTTCTCTAACAAAGATTTAATGCATTCTTGAAAAGTGGAGGCTATGCAGGGGATGTTATCCCAATATCTATCCCATGTTTTCAAGACAATTTGTATTAAAAATGCAGTTTACATAAACTTGAAAGATAGAATCCTTTTCTCATCGTGAAAAATGCAATTGCTTGTTCTGATTTTAGCTATCAGAAGCATTTCAGGGAGGCACCAGTGGATTTTTAATATGGTGACTCATAATGTTATTGATTTTATGTCTGTTGGGGTCTCTTTTCTTATAATTTTGTTATTGATTTTCTGGGGGAACATCTTTGTTGTGGTTCTTTTTTGCTGTTTGAAACATTTAAGATGCACTTGCATATTCTTTGTGAAAAAGAAACATCTAAGGCCCAACAAGAGCTTTAGGAAGTCACGTGGCTAATTATAAAGAAGGGGAAAAGCCTAATTACCTCAGTGCAGGCTAACTGAGATGCATGCAGGGGACTCCTGCAAGCACCCAGGGGTGTTGCCATTGCAGAAATGAGTGGCTGAGAGGGTGACGAGCGGAGGTGTGCACTCCTCGGTGCGGTGTGTGTGCCCGGGTGCCCTGCCCGGGTGCCCGCTGTGCTCCGCTCCCTGGGGATGCTGCGCGGCGGGGCCGGGGCTGAGCGCTGGCAGCAGCAGCAGCAGCAGCATCTCTGCCCCCACCCCCGGAGGAGCGCTCCCGCTGGAGTCATTCCGTGCGCGCTGCTGTTCCTCTGCGAGGATTAGGGAGCGGGAGAATGGCTTTGTGAGACAGCGCGGAGAGTGGGAGCTGAAGAGAGGCTGAACAGAGGGGCCGAAAGACTTTAGCCTTTCAGAGTTCTTTCAGTCAGTTCATTCTGAGAGACCAATTGCATGCGGTACGGCAGCTGGGGGTTTTGTTTTCCTTTCAGCTGTGTACTGTAGGAGAAGCTGGTAAGGTTATTTTTTTTTCCCTTGTTCTGCTGTTCCGTGATGCTATTGTAATTGCTTTGTCGAAGCGACTGTTTGGTGAGGAAGGGAAGTTGGTTAATGATGCTGAGGGTCCCTGCATTGTCTCTGCTTTGTGCAGCTGCGGTTGGGAGAGGCACTGTTTACAGTACAGGGGCTCGTTTCCGCTGAGCAACTTTGCTCTTATCTTTCCAAAGTTGTTTGAGCCTTTCTTTCGGCAAAGCTAGGAAAATAAGCGAATAAACAGACTTGGCTGTTTGGAAATGGGTAAATTTATAGAGGCTGCAATTTGTTGAAAAAATCTGTTCTGCCTAATTTTTAGTTTCAGATGTTCTTGCTTTCATGTTATCAGATTTGTTACTTTGCTGAATCAACTCCAAAACTGGATTTTATTTGAGAACCTTTCTTCACAAATCTTTTCATGTTTTCAGCAGGGCCAAGATAAATTGATAGCCAAAGAAAGCAAAACAAAAATCTATCTGTGGAAGGTGAAAATATTTGAGGAAAGGGAAAATCCTAGAGGAATTCAGGAATTAAAAAATAAATAAAGAAGCATTAATTCTTGGCAGTAATTTTTAGCAGAATGCTCCTATCAGTGTAATGGGAAGCATGTGGTTAGGCAGAGAATAGAAATATTCTTTCAGAAGATCCAAGATGCACAGGTGCATATCCTGTCTAACTCTACCTTTCAAGGAAAAGTTATCATATTTATTGTCTTTAAGAAAAAAAAAATACTCAACGAGAAGGTCCTGGTTATCCTGTCCCTTTTGTTATTTCTGGAATGGTGACTTGTGTTGGTCAGAATCTTTTATTTCCTTTCATATTATCGTGGGAAAGTTTTGCTTGAATTGGTGGGACATACGTGAGCGCAGCTTGGGGTATTCCAATGCCATTGCACAGGCAGGCTCAGAAAATCCTGCCTGGGACTCAGACCAATTGTAAAGACCATAATTACCAACAAAAGTTTCTTTTGTGGCCATTCAAAAATCACAAACAAGGTAAGGGGGAATGATTGACAACAGTTACACTACTGATTGACAGAGAACCAAAAACTTGCTCTGTGACTTACTATGTTAGTTTTTCAAGAAGTGTTGACCTTTTTCACTATTATTCTGTTCTTTCTGATGGACTGTTCCCAACTCCTCTATTGAGGCTAGAATGTCTATGTAAAATGTGTCTTTGTAATTACTGCCTACAGTCTGCATGTCTCTTTACCATCATATGCTTATTTGTTGATGCTGAAACAAAATTGAGAGATGCATTGCAATCAGACCTCCATGGAAGAATGTGTGTCTTTTATATGCCTTGCATGCTTAGCTATTGATTCCAGCTACAGATTTCACTCCTATGAAGTAATGAAGCACCACATCCAAATCCTGCAGATTTATACTCACAGTTCTAGCTGTTAATAATGGAAGGCCCAAGGACATCAATGTGGTTACTCATGTGAGTGAAGATTTGGAGACTCATTTCCCATTCATGAATGAAATGGTTTGGGAAATGCACAGTTACTATGGTTCTCTTTTGGCTTAAAAACAAAAATCTCCACAAAAACAACCACTAATGAGATCTGCTAGAGAGCCCCAAGGATAGAAAAATTCAGTGATTAAACATAAGGATGCAGTATTAATATAAGGATGTGACAGCAGTGTTTTAGGAGTTATAATAAAAATATTCCCTCTCTTCAGCTTATTAACAGCTTTAGAAGCAAGGGAAAACTTAATTAATCTCTTTGCATTGCACCACTAGATATGACCATGACTCTTGAAATACCACCACAGCTATGAGGTACTCCTTACCTTAAAAATAAAAGTTTATTTAGGGTGGTCTTTATCAAGAACTTGTATCTACTCTTAGTGATAAATGTCACTCCTAGCAAATGATAATAAACTGATATTTCTGGTTAGGCTTCTCCTGGTTGCATGTAGGCAAAGGTAACAGTATCTCCAGGGTGCAATGTTTATTTCACATCCTTGGTTTCACTGCAAGCAAACAAGAAGCAGGATGCATCCTCTGGTAATTGATACACCACTTAAGGATCCTCAGTTCTCTAAAAGCGACATTACTCTGGTTCAGTGCTTCTAAACTCTTCAACAGCATCCTGTAGTTTACAGAGATAAAAGAGATGTATTTGCTGCTACTTCTCTCCTAGTTTTTCATTAATTCTACATTTCCAATTTGTATTTTGGAGGAAAAATAGCCATCTAACTTAACAGAACTTACAACCAATTTTATAGCTCTGGATAGTAAAGGAACTATATAATATATACATTGTTTTGCCAAAGAGTCCTGAAATTGCCTGTCTGAAACAAAGAACTGGCTAACCCATCAATTTTTAAAAAGTAGAGATACATGGACTTTTATATGGCCATTATTGTTGGAAAAAGGGTCTTGATCACCACCAATATCACATTTATGCATAAAGAAGTAAATCTTGGCTATAAATGTCTTTTATTATTAAGTTAAAGCAGAACAAAATTCCAAAGGTAGAGGGAAACACATAAGCAAACATAACATTCACTTATGAAATTAGAGCAATCTAAACATGTTCCAGCAGTCATTAGCTATCCACTGTTTGTCACAACTGAAAGGTCTATGCAGATCAAAACAGTGATATTGCTTCTCAAAACACATAAACAGTTCTATAATAGAAATTGTGAAGCTGAGGCTGCCACACTGGTGCTGTGGTGGAATTTGGTGGGTTTTTGGTGAGGCTTTTCACATTTCTTGGTCCAAATATCACATAAACGCCATGTAGAGCAAAAACCAAAACCAAACCCACAAAAAAAACCAAACAAAAAACCCGCAAACCCAACAAGAAAAAAGGGTGTGTTTTCTATATTATTTACATATTTATATATGCATGTCTAAACATTAATGACAATTTGGTAGAATGTACCTGTCACACTGCAGATTTTTTCCCCAGCTGGTTTTGTTAGTGTTCTTTTACTTGTCCTCTTGCTTGCACCACTGTAAGATCTGTTGTTGGAACAGATCTGAAAAGACTCCTGCAAACATCAAACAACTTCCTCGTTAACTAAACACTTTCTGTGTTTGTTATTAGACTGAAGATTCACAAAGCTTGCACTTAGAGGTGAAGGCTGCCCATCTCCCTAGGAATTACTACCTGAAGTGAATGTCATTAAGTCAGGCTAAGCATACTCCAAAAGAATTCTGCTTGTCATATTCTTAACAGGAGGAAAACACACCTGGGCTCTCCTGGGAAGCTGCCATGCTGCAAACAGTAAGCAGCAGGAGGTCCAGTCTGGTCAGAAAGGATAGGAATTAGCACACAAATCCCACTTGGCTGCCTGAAAAAACAAGAGATTTTGAATGCTGCTTCAAAATCATCATTTATCTTTTTTTTTTTTTTTTTTTTTTTTTTTAATGCAGTGAAAGTAGTCAAATATCAATTCAGTGTTTTTTTACTCATGAAGTAATAGAATATAGAATAAGTGGAGTATTTTTGTCATATACATTTCAATGATACTTATAGTTTTTAGATACGTCTCTGTAACTCTCAAAACTTTGTGATGGAAATCTGCAGGATTGCTGGTGCACCATTCTGTTATGCACATCCTCCAGCACCTCAGAATCACAGTGTGCTCCATGTCCTGGGATTTTCCTGTTTTTAAATCTGTTGTAAACAGGCAGATATTGAATTGGTGAGTAGGAGATCATATGCAGGATGGTTTGAATGTCTGATCTGTGGGAGATTGTAATGATATATGGCTAAGGTTTGAAGAGTTCACACACATCCCACTCTCTTACTGGGGTGTGCTTCAGTAGCATATGGCCATGTCCCTTCATCTTTGAAAAGCTGTAACATTTACAAGCATGTTGTACCTCCTGGCTGGATGTAAGTAATCTTCATCTTTGAAATCTCAGTTCTTTCTAGAAAAGTAGCATTCATTTTCCATTATAAACTTCCAGGTTTTAAGAGATTGACTTTTAAAGTTAAAAGTTAAAGTTCAGCCCACAGGGTGTGGCAGACTGGGCAGGATGCTGTCTGTCATTGTTGATGCACAGGGAAATTATAGAGATGTGTGGTCTTATCCAATTAAAACTGACTGAAATTTTAATGGTCTTTTGGCTGACAGTTTGGGAAAGACCACCAGTTCTTTCCTAAGGGGAAAGAACTTTTAGCTTCCAACAATACCCGAGTCTGTCCAAGCCCAGTACGTTATTAGCTGACATCTATGGAGATTTGTAAGATCTTTTGAAATTTTCTGGATTGCATACAGACAGAAGAAAGAGAAATGGATTATTTTTACTTCCATGAATAGGAGTATCATAGTTCAGTGCTAAATAAAGGAAGCTAAGGTCAACCTGTCAGTCAAAATTCATCTACGTTACAAGAATGCAGGATTTTTTTTCCTGCATTAGTCATTCCTACCCAGTGCAAACCCAATGTAGAACTGGTGTAAGAACTGAGACTTTGGGACTTCAAGGACTTTCAGAGCATTCTCAGGAGGCAAATGAAAGAACAATGAATTTTGACTGCTTCTGCACCTCTCTTAAATACTCGAGTTTGCACTGGGTGCTACTCCATTTTATGACTATTTCTGTACTCAACACCTTTTGCTCTCTAAGTCAATAAATTGCCCAGAAAGTGTTTTGAAATGTCAGTAGATGCTGAGAGAACGAGAAGAGTGAAAGCAGGGAGAATGTGCAAAACAACCTGGTTGGCTTTCAGCTCCAGATTAAGATCCTAAAAATTGGGCAGCTGTGTGTAAATGTCTACGTGTGACTCAGCTCGAGACAGCTGACACGTGAAGTACAATTCTCTTGCCCGCACACGGGGCTCTACTGCCACTAGAGATGCATTAAGGTACCTCAGACACCCATGTGGGGCTGAGAGGTGACACAGGACATTGTGACACATTGCCTTTCTGGAGAATAGCTCTGCCAGAAGCTCTGAAATGAGGCCCCTGTATAGACCCCTCAGCAGGGAGGCCATCTCAGCAGCTCCTCTCATTCTACTGCTCATGTGGACTCGAGCATCACTGGCTGCAGTGCCAGCTTTCATACTCAGCCTGTCTGCAGCCAGCTGCCCACAATTGGAATAACTGCTAATTTTTAATACATGTTTTTATTATGTCACTACTATTGAAGCAAAAGAGTTATTTATGGACTAACATTAAGTGTTCCTGTTCATTATGGTAATAGAAGGAAAAAGGAAACAGGAAGGAAGGAAGGAATTGTATTGTCCTATCTTCTGAAGGCACCTACTTTGAATGCCTGAATTAGGACTCTTACTGACTTTGTAAGCAGTTGAGACCTACATAGACCTTATCTCAATTATTTAAATTCTGTATAAACCCCTAGCCAAGGGGAGGCAGTCTCCTTGGACTGATTTATGTGGCCTTGGTAAGATGCTGAGCTGGTAACTTCTAGGACTAGTTGATATAAAACATCAGGCATGACCATTATATCTTTGGTCATCTGAATATTACACTTTTCTAAGGTTATTCTAAGTTCTGTTAATATGTGTTTAAACTAAAAGAGATTGAACTTATAGTTCTTTTCAAGATATCTATCATAATATTCTATTAATCTAATTTGGCATAACTTCTCCCTTAAATAGTTGGAACTGACTTCTAGATGTACCTCTCTTCATCATCTGTATGGGACATCACCACTGATAAATTAATCTGAGGAAAGTAATGTTTTCCTTTTGTTATGTATCACTCATATGAAGTCCTTTTGCTGACACATCTTTAAACTTTCACATTGTTATGCATGTCTATGATGTTTGCTAAGGTATTCATGTGTATTTTTAAACAATATACATTTGCACTCTACCTCACAATTCCTTTGTTTTCAGAAAATTATTTCCCCAACTGAAAACATAAATTTCAGCTCCAGTTATTGTCTGTTTTGGGGCCCATAGCTAGGGCTCAGATGGTAGGGCAATTGTGGAAGGGTTTCCCAATTTACATATTAATGAAGCATAGTTTGATGGACCTTGATTAACACAGGCTCAGTCGATATCTTAATTAGCCAGAAACGCATCATGAGGTATTGGCGCCTTTCTTCCAACTCCTGAGATTTTTTGCTAAAGCAAGTACAGGTTCCTCAATAGCTGTTTTCCATAGCATTGTTAAAGCTAAGACCTTAATAATTGCTCCAATGAGGGAAGTTAGTTAAAACTGTTTGGCCATGTGTAGAACACCTGAGGTAGTGAAGCATCTTCATTAGAGGGCAGATCCCAGCCAATTTGTAACCTGGATCAGGTAAGATATTAAGTAACACATTTGTGCCAAAATCACGTTGAGCACAGAGTATGTATTTTAAGAACTGTGGATGTTTTTATCTGATTGATTAATTCCACATGTATGCAGCCCCAGGAATCTCTCCACAGGAGCCCACATGGAATTGGGATAAGCACAATTTAAGTATGCCTTTGTAGTTGAGTAACCTGCTGGGCACGACTTCATCTCTGGTAACCATGTCTCTCCTGATATTTTGTTTCAAGGCTTGCTAGTCTGCAGCTAATTTATTTTACAAGTAAAAATCAACTTTCTCCATATAGATATGTTTTAAAATTCCTTGAATACTATCAAATATTGTTTTCAAAAGCTAGCCTGGCTGAGGACTAACCCCCAGTGGGACAAGGAAATGTTTAGAATTATTCCCCATTTGATTCCTTGCTGTACATCTTCCACTGCTGTAAAATATACACAATAATATGTAGATGGAAATGCTAGGTGTATATTTATTTTTATTTTCAAAAGGAAAATTTTGTTATGAAATGTTTGATTTTAATGGGCAAAAGGTTTATTTTATTGAATGAAACCAGAAAATTATCTCCCTTACTGTATATTCCTACTATCACAAGTATGCAGAATAAAAGTGCAAATAACATGTACACTGTGTAATTTCTGCCCTTGCTTTCATGATAGCTGGTGTAAGAGCTGCTGGTGGTGACAGAGAGAAAAACATCTGTTGTGTTGTGTGGAATTGGCATCTGAGCAAAACAGGGAGCAATTTGTGACCTTATATTTTCTATTGTTGTCAGGCAGAACATTGTGATTTTCTGCTTGGTTTCTGAGAAGAAGAGATAAGAACTATCTTTGCAACCAGTACCAGTCCCTGCGTGAGTGTCAGACTCTATCCTGGCCTTCCACCCGAAGGTTCTGATATCACAGCCTCCCATATAGAAAGTCTTCCCTCACTGCAGAAAGCCAGGAAAGTTTCCCTAAGATCAAAACCACTTACAAATTACAGATATCTCTTGCCAAAATGGAGAGAATTTATTAGTGGAAAAGATTCAGGAAGCTTCCTTGGTCTATTTGCCTGCCAATGTCTTGTTATTTCTTATACCCTCTCAAAGGCTGCATTATATGCAATCCATTCTTGTAGGTTTTAGTGACAGTCTGGACTCTTAGAGGTTTATTTTCTTGATATTAAATATTCACTTCATGCTCATGTTTGTAGTACAAACCATCCTGCTCCCTTCAACTCAGGTCATTAAACAAAAGAAGTACTCTGCACATAATTATAAAAACATTTTAATTGCATTTCTAAATATACTGCAAGTTTCAGATGAATGGTGACAATTGGTATAGGATCCTTTTGTGAAAAGCAAATCTATGAGGCTATTGAAGCTCCAGTGTTTACCATCATAAAATAAAAATTTCACGCCTTGAAATATGGAGTGATAGAAATTGCCTTGACATATGCAACTTGAAATATCTTAGGCTAAAAAAGAGCAATTTTAGCCTTTGTGGAGCCAGACATTCAAAAACTTCACCAGCTATCTGCAGTTGCCATATTGCATTAACGTGGATGTTACCAACATCTCTTGACCCAAGTACAAAGAAATTGATGGGTACAATTTCTTTTAAGCCCAAACACATATTGATAGAGCTCCCACTGAGTTTACTGCAGTCTACAGATGCTGTGTGGTATCTGAAAATGGCTGTTTGGATGAGAAACATGACTAAAGCCAAAAAATCTCAGTTTTTAATGATTAAAAAATACAGGAGAAAGCATTTTATGAGACTTTTATACATTGATACTTGAGATGATTTTTGTGTCATCAGTTTGGATTTCTTTTAGCTATGGACAATAGCACTGGAAACTGTTCCCTCTAAATGCAGAAGGAAACTTTTCTAATACATGGTTATAGATTCAGCCTTACCTCCTCTTGAGCACCAATGGAGGAAACTGTGCTTGGTCTCTGTTTCCACTTTCATTAGATTCATATTACTAATATGTTTTATATTATTCCTTGTTACTTTTCCTTCTGATATCCATCCTGGATAACTAATTAAAAATGGGTATTTATCTTTTCTAACCTCCATGAATCAAAATGACAGATTGTTTTGTCGTTAATTCTAAAGGATAAGTCTTTTTATACGTGCCTGCTGGAGGTTTGTGTCTTTCTGCATTATAGAAGAAGCTCACATACTTAGATTTAATCCCTAACTTCAATGTTTAAAATGTGAGATAAATCTCTTCTTTAATTACTTAAATTTGGTGTCATTATAATGTTAAAGTCTGCAGAACTATCCTGACATTTAAAGAACATAAAATACCACCCTACACCCATAGACTGCAAACGTTTTTAAAGAGAAAACACATCTAAAATACTTAATTACTCTTCAAAATTAATAGTTAGCAGTAGAAAGTGTATATTAATGTGTAACCTGGAAAGTTGTAGCACCTATTTTCAACAGTCTTAGAACACTATTTTCTAAGGGTTTCTTGAGTTTTTAGATTAAATACAAAATTCAAGTGAAAGCAATCAGGAAGCAAAGCAACATACTAAAATGTCATGAAGCCATGTGAACAGGATTTTCTTAAGATACTGAGTTTGCAAGTCCTAAGGCTGAACAACTGTTCTCTACAGTAGTATGACTTTTCCATGTAAGTTACAATGAATTTCAAAGAGGAAAAGAAATGAAAATGTTATGTCTCATACACAGAATTCATCATGTTGTTAAATCCCCATAATCAGTCATCCTCCTGGAAGTATTCAAGTAGTTACACTGTAATTAACTTGCATTTGCACAGTGTTTTTCAGCATAAGGAAATCTCTACAAAGTGCTCCCATTTTACAGAAAGGAAAACAAAGAGGTTCAGTGTTTTGATCTGACTCTGGAATTTCTGAGCCAAGTAGGTCTCTAGTGTTCATGATCAGAGGTCAGGACATCTTTCACATATGTGCCTCTCTCCCCCATGAGAAGAGGCTTTCCCAGAATCAGTCCCAGGGAGACATACTGGGGAAGCAGGTGGAGACTTATTAAAAAGACACAGTTGTTTGACTACAATTGTAGTCATTAACAATGCAGTCACTGAGCTGTATGTACACAGAAAGTAAACATTTATGTAATTTGTGATCTAGCTGGAAAAAGTAAAAAACAGTAAAAAACAAAATTATTTTGCTAGATGTCTGACTCTTTCTATTATGCTATTTCTATGTTGTCATTTTTGTATAGAGCTGTAGGCTTGGAAATGGTAGATCAAATTGAAAAAATTAAAAGTTTAAAAGAAAACAACCAGCCAACAAACACCCCCAACTCCCAAATAAACCAAAACCCAAAAAAACACCAAAACCAAACCAAAACAACAAATGAAATGCTGGGGAAAAGCAGGCCGAAAAACCCAGCCAGTTGTAGCTGATACTGTTCAGCATGAAAAATGTGGTGTTGATTCTCTCTGGTTTTTTTCTGTAGGAGATCATTAGAGGGCTTTATGGTCTTTCCAGACCAGTACAAAAGACATCTGATATCTTGATGTGTGTCTATGAATTTCAAAGATATGACCTCCATAGGGGATACTACTGTTGGTTTTATAGCATTAATGTTTTCCTTCATTTATTTCTGCAGAATACCTGCACCATCTTTTAAAGTGGGAATTGCCTGGGGTGACAAATTGAATCTTGAATCTTTGCACCTGACGCCACAAGAGCCTATAAATTAATCATGGGCTAGGAAGATACAATCCTAAATGTTTCTATTTTTCATAGAAAAAACAACCCTTGGGGTCGCTAACAAAGAATGAAAAACCTGGACTTGTTAACAAGAAAGCAATTAATTATTTACACACTCGTGAGTATTTGCCATTAGCATTTTTAGAATAAGGAATCCTTGTTCTGCTAGATTTACTTCTGCCCTTGAGAGTGTAGCTGTTAAGAAAAGGTATTCATAGACCCTTTTTAACACTGGGAAAAGCAAGCAACAGAAAATATGATTCTAAAGCAGGGCTGTATGTGTCCATTGCTTTCGATCTTTCAAAAGAAACATAGATTAAGCTATTTTACTGCAAAGCTACAATAGTGTGGAATCACTGGTAGTGACTGTACTATCACCCATATGGTGGTTTATTGTTCTAGCACATTCATGGCCAGGATGAAGCAAATAAATTATTGAGTGCTGTGAGTGATTTCATTTTTGTATGTATGTATGTATGTATGTCATTGTTAGAGCAAACAGTAGAGGAAAACCTTGCATCCTCATATGACTCCCGTGGGGAATCTTAATGCCATTCAGCCAGGTGGAGCTTCTATGTGCTTTTTTTCCCATTCACTGCCATCCACCTATCCATCATAATGCCCTGAGCAGTTTTCATCCATGAAAACTCCTTGCTATAGCAATATATAAGCTTTGTAAATAAAGTCTGGCATCCCTGAGGGGAACAATATCGACTTCTAGGAATTCTCATATATTTAATCTGGTTTAAGGCCTAAAAAGTATATTTCTGTAATAAAATATTTTAAGACCTTTTTGTCCAGGGAAATTTTTTTCCATGGCAGGTGACCCACAGGACTGCTGCGGATATGAACATTTAGGGGTTTCAAATGGATGCAGTATGATGCAGGAATTTTTAAAGATTACTCCAAGTGGAAAGAACCCCACCCCCATCCTCCTCACCCGCAGTATCTGAGCAGTCTGAAAGCATAATGGTCCATGTTATCCCTGAAGATACAGGCAGAAAACTCCCAATAACCACAGCCAAAGCTGCATGTGTGCATCCAAGTGCAGTATTTTAGCTTTGAAAGTAAACCAGGATATGAGAGAATAGGATAGTGTTTTGTATAGCACCTTTCATACTTGTTACGGCTCAAAGCACCTTACAAAGACATAAATGAGATACTGCTAGCACAGGGAGCATGAAGGAAGGCTGAGAAGGTATTAGGTGCTTAGCAGGAGATCACAAAGCATTTCAATGAGCAGAGCTTGATTAACTGAAAAAAAAGCAATAGTGGCTAGAAATACTGATGTTATTTTTTTTTCTCTTTCTCCCTGTCTCTTATGTGCATAATAGATGACACCAAAATTTAAAGAGTTAAGTTTAAAATTTTAAGTTTAAGTTTAAAATTTTAAGAGTTTTGATCCACTGTCTTAACACTGTTGACTTCTTCCTTTCCCTCAGGCCTTGTCTTCTGAGCTTTCAGCAAGACCTGGATTTAGTGTTGAAAAAGAAAATGTCTTCTCAGCTTTAGCCTTACAATGTGAAATGCTTCAGTCTAGTTGTGCTGACATCATACACAGAGCTATGTAGTAGGATACATGCAGTCATTTGGAGAGAAAAACCTCCTAATACCTTCTTTAGGCACCTGTGCTGCCTGAGCAGAGACATCTTTGTCTCCCTCTCTGTGCACTCAGGGATGTGTCCCTGACCTGAGCTGACAAAGCTTCTGGGGAGCTTGAATTCAGAGCCAGTACTGTCACATTTAGCTGTAGCATAGCCCTGTCTTTTGAGTGCTTCCAATATATTGGACTCCTCCTATGTTGCTTCTTGCCATGGTCTGGGTAAACCTTTACTGTGCTACCCTAATTCCAGTCACCAGTAACTTGAACAGCAAGGTATGTGGATCAAGCTCCACGGAGCAATGAAGACTTGCCATAAGAACCCAAACACAGGGGAAATATTGAGCAAGCAGATTCCTCTGTAAAGCTCATGGTGAGATTTGGGGTAGCTGAAAGGATGCAAGAGCTGATAAGCCTCTTGAGCCCAAGTAAAGTTAAGTTTTTAAGGCAAGAGGGTCAGTCATTGTCTGCAGATACTATATTTAGCCTGAAATTCCTGACACCAACTGAGCAATTTTTAGAATTTGTGGGTTCTCATGATCTGTTTCTGATGCAATATGATAGTTCCATGTGCCTGTAATTTCCTCTCTAAATCAAATTGTGAGTAAGCTTTCTTCCAGAGACTGCATGGTTCTCATTGTTTACAAGTCTCTCTTCATATTACTGACATCAAGGTTGGATTTATCTGATTATATTTACTTAATTGTTTAATTTGTTAAAACATTTAATAGAAGGCTTCTGGAATTATATACTCAGTTTTTTCACTATAAAAGTAAGCAACAACGTGTATCTGTCTGCTACTGCATTGGAAGTGATAGGATTTGATTTGGGGCAGTGCCAGGAAATTGCCACTTTTGTAGTCTGGGTGGAATAGCTTGATGCAATCAAGGGGTTTCTTGCTGTTTATTCTCTGCCTTACAGTACACAGGATAATGAGAGGTATTCTTAAGTAATTATCATAATAATAAGATTACATACCTGCAAGCATCCGTACAGACATGCACGCACTACTTTTGCAACTGTTATATCTGATTATTTAACAGCTCTACTCTATTGATTACTTGGACTGCTTGTTTCCTTGCTTGCTTTTTATATATATATATATATATCTGTTAACATATCCTTCTTTCTTGTTACCCTTTTTTAGGTGGGGTTGAAGGCTATCAATACTGCTGCCATAGGACCCAGGTTTTTAACAGTGTAGTGACTGGGGCCCATTTTGCCTCAGTAACTCACCCAGGACTCCCTATTAATCTGTAATTTTTAGTTCGGTGTTGCAGCAGGACTTGAAATAAAAATAAAATGAAGAGGCATGATAAAAAGCCCAGAGGTTTCTGAACTGTAGTGTTTTAGTTAGAGTCAAGGGAACAATTGCCTTACTTTTCAGATCATGCCAGCAGTCACAGGCAAAAGCCATCTCCTGAAGGACTAAGTAGAGTGGGGTCAGGGTGCTGCTCCAAGGGGAAGCACTGGGAGAAAAAGAAAAGCTGAAAGGAGGTCAAGGCAAGACCTCTGGGAAAAAGGACTTCTTGTCTGCTCCAGCTGCTGAGTGAAGTGGCAGGAAGGGCTGAGGTGTGGAAGCCAGCTGGGAAGGAGCGGCTTTCCCTGGGCACAGCTGCCCTTCTTTGTCCCTGTTGGGCACCCACTGGCACCTATGACCTCTTGGCAAACCAGGCAGCAAGGCCAAAGTTGCTCTCCTGCCCCCACCATCTGGCTGCTTCTCTTATGTGCCTAGAGCTGGCTGTCATGGTTCTTGTGCTCTGTGTAATACTGGCATCAAAAAGGAAAAATGTACCCCCCCAGAAATGTATGCACACAAATAGTTACACAGAAGAGTTTGTCAGTAATGGGCTACAAGGTAAGTCAGCAGGGCAGGTAATGAATGTCTTAAAATGCTGATAACCTTGACTGTGCAACTGACTGCTTCTTCCAAAAGGCAACGCATTCGGGATCAGTGTGGTCAGTGTCTTTTTGATATCTGCCCTTCCAAACAGCAAAGACATGGGAAAAAAGAATCATTCATGGATTTTCTTTAGACACAAAGATTTCTCTAGTCCCTTCCACTTAAAGAGATTGCAAAGCATGAGCTAAAACTGATGAATGCCATGGAGTCAGCAGGCTGCTTAAAGCAACAGGTATTTAACCTGAAAGTTACCATGCTGTGCACAACCTCCTCTGCATAGGCAGGGAGCTTGCAGCAGCCCTTCTGGCTATCACAAGACATATTATCACTTCCAGGAGCTCTCTGCCTAGGCTGGCATATGCACAAAAGGAAGTCTTTTCTTACCTGTAGAAGAGAGCTAGCTTTCAAAAAGCATTAACCTCCTGCCAGAGTCCACCTCTTTCACAATCATAATATTTTAGGTTAAAAATCATAACATGTTAAAGACAATTCTGCATTCCTTTTTTCTAGCCTCTGGCTTTTAAACTGTAGGGGTTATATTCAGGTCAGACTGTCAGCTCTCTCTCCGTAACAGTCTAAAGGCTAAATCCCTTTTAAAAAAGAAAATAAATCTTCAGTTCTCACATAATGACTTGGTATCTGGAGCTGAGGCTTCACAGAAAAGATCAAATAGCCTAAGCCTTGTGACAGAACTGTAAGGAATGGCAACGCCTCATTATCCCATAGAGTAACATCTCAGTTATAGGAGCCTTTGAATGTTCTCTGAGACAGATGACCAAGAATATATATATAGTGCCAGTGACAGGAGATGGTGCTGCTCCTATGCTGTGTCTGTTGGGGATTGTTGTTTGTGCTCCAGGTTTCTATTTTGTTATAGCTGCTCACTCAAGCGTTGTGTGGGGTTAATTCAGTGGTTGTGGCATGTAAAATGGCAACAAGATGTGAGATACTGTGCAAAAGTTAATGACTCATGGGCACAGATGGAGCCAAAATTGGTTATGAGTGGCTGCTTGGCATTAAATTCCTGGAAAATTCAAGAATAGAGATGGAGAGACAATACAAGTGAACAGCTTGTTCTTCCTCGGTGATCTTCCTAGAAAAGAGAGCAGGACCCTTGTCCCATTTGGACCCAACCATGAGCTCATTTCAGCCTGCACACTCTTCTCACAACTGCAGCTGTATTGAAGCAACCTCAATGCCTGTTCTAATGGGATAAAAGCATTTCCATGTGCTCTTCTCATTCACAAAGCACATGTCCCTCCCCACACCCTCCAGTGTATTCTCATTCCCTTGAACTGGATTCAAATATTAAAGCCTACTATGTTTAATTATTGCTAAGTCTGGGGGAAATAAAATCTTACTGGGAGAAAAAGAAAACATTTTAACATGTTTAAAGACAGGTAGGTGTAAGTCACAAATGCTCAATGAGTAATGGGAAATTCAGAAGCCATCAGAAAGCAGAAATGCTCTCTAAAAACAGTGATCATAAAACTTATGTGCTCCTCTCAGCTATGTGTGTAGGGTCCTGCAGTTCCTGGCCTGATGAGTATCATTCCTCAGCAAGGATCTCTCAGTCAGAGCCTGAGCAGGACAAACACGCCTCAAGGAGGGGCATGGTAACACTCTGGAGGTGTTAAAAACCAACCCATGAGCAGGTACATTGCTAGAGGGAGAATTTTATCCTGAAAATTCTTAAATCCCCATGATTTCAAATTAAGTCAAACGAAAGAGCTTGGGTTCAACCCTTTCACCTACTATATGCAAAATAATTTTATTTTTTTTTTGCTTGTGAGTATAGAATGAAACACGTGAGAAAATTTTCCCCATAATGTATACCCCCTGCTATCCCTCTGCTTGCCTTCTCCCACAAGTTTCTGATTTTGGGGAAATACTGCATTATGCATGAACCAACCAGTGGACATTACTCCTTGATTCAAATGGAGCTTTTTGTGTATATATGTATATACATTTTAACAAAGATATGTCTCACAAAAGCTGTTGCTTTCTTTAAGTAATGCTGTAGCAAAACAGCACCAAAATAAGAAAAAAACCATTCAGGCAACATTGAAGGTCAGTGCAAAGAAAACAGTACTGAAATGTAGCTGTTCTTGTGGGAGGGCTGAAGAAAGAAGTGTATTTCCTTCAAACTTAAGTTCACCGAAAACCTTTGTTTACAATTTAGTGTCATGCTCTCTTCTC
The DNA here is from genome assembly GCA_013400435.1 of Pycnonotus jocosus. Lineage (NCBI taxonomy): Eukaryota > Metazoa > Chordata > Aves > Passeriformes > Pycnonotidae > Pycnonotus > Pycnonotus jocosus. The sequence continues at coordinate 1,054,109 of VWYP01004471.1, forward strand.
CCATTAGAATATCCATGATGGTATCTGGCAGCCACAGCAGCAGCAGGCAAGCTCCACCATCCTGTGGTTTGGGGTTTTTTAAAGTATTTACATACTTGTTGAGAAGCAAACAATCGAAATAGAAACCATGGCTTACTTTCAGTTTTGCACTTGCACTACAGTGCTTTTTGACATTGCCTTTTGTTTATTAATGAATCATTTCAGTTTTCTTCTGATTCATAATCACATTACTCTTTCTTCTTGCATGAAATTTTCTTGTGAAGGTTTAAAGACTTTTTTTCTGCTACAAAGCCCTCCTGTATTTTTATTTCTAAAGACTTTTTAAAAAATCTTTTATACTACACAGTAAAAAAAATTGCTAAGAGATTGGAGAGATATTTCTTGGAAGAGGACATAAAAAAGCATATATTATGCTTTGTGGAGGATGATACACCTAGTGATGTAGCTGGAAGGGCTTAATCACTGGTTTTTATTCACATGGAGATGAAACTGTTTGCTAATTCCTGTTGACAGTATGTGTTGATGATGCTAGGCTTCTAGCCTGAGCTCTAGCAAATGATGATAAATTCCAGACTCTAATCAAACATCTTTCAGAAACATTAACATTTGCTAAATAAACATATTTTCTCTTCTCTATTGCATATAATGGATGTTTTTAACATTGTTTGCCAGTCTTTTTATAAAACATAACAGATGGCCACTGCTTCTAATGAAATAATTATATTACTTAACCCTTTCCTTGGGAAAGAAAAGGCTTTGGCTTGCAACTGCCATCATATTTTCTATAAATGACCCTGATGACAAAGACAAGAAAGGTTTTGGTTGAAAAAATCTATTGCCAGTTTTAAAGAAAGAATGGCTAATTCTCTCAGGTTGATTTTCACATTGGTCACCCTCTTTCTCTTCATAAAATGTGACAGGGAAAGTTTAATCCAAAAGTCTGTGAGGAAGCACAGAGCTGTTAAGAGCCAACTCTCAGAGTGGTGTGGTAGATCTATGCTGCACTCAGAGACAGATCTTGGGAGTGTCCAGGAACACCCTCTTCTTGACCTACCTGACCATACAATTGCTTGAAGAATTTTATGTCAATATCCCCTTTGTGTCCTATTTGTGTGTTCTTGGTGACATGCTAAGGCAGCGGCTGAGTATCAAGGTACTAAACTGGCAGGTACACTTAGGTATGCAAGGGGCTGTATGAGGTGTAAAGTGGTCTCTAAAATAGGTAAAGTCAGGCTCCCAGGTCCAGTGTTTGTGAAATACTGGCTGGTGAGGTTAGTCTGCCCTCTGAAGTCAATATTTGTCCTGTTGAGAACCTAAACACTATCAGAACAGATGCACTGGGAGTATTCAGGAGTATTCAGGCAAGATGGAGTCTTTTTGCAGCATGCTGCTGTGTGTACATGTGAATGGCAGAGTGAGAACAGACTCCTCAGATTCAGAACATACTTGATTCCTAAACATTTCAAGAAAGTATTTGGCCTTTGACATTGATGACATACCAGAGATTGCTAATAATAGCATGCTTGAACTTCTGTTAGAAAAATAAGCACATCCCTCAGCAATTCCCACACTCCTAGGTTAAATCACCACAATATCATATGAATGCCAGGGCTGATGAGATGCAGAGAAATATTAAAAACTCGGTTGAATAAAATTTGTTCTCATCTGAGAGGTCTTTTTCATGAGACTGAAAATAAGAACAATATGATATCAGCTAATCATTTGTCAGCACCATTGCTCTTGGACACACATAGGGGTGGCAGTATGGTCTTGTCCCTCTCTGTTGCCCAAAGTTGCTAAAGTTGTCCTGAATTATTGTGGCAAATGCAGCTTCATTCACTACCCCTAAAATAAAGGAAGTGTGAGTAGGAGGAAGAATTAACTGGATTAAGATAGAGGAATTCCTAAGAGGAAATATTGTGAATGAATGAGCTTGGAGAGGAAGTTTAATCTGAAGATTAAGTTGGGTTGTTGTTGTTGTTGGTTTGGTTTTTTGCATTGGGGGGTGGGAGGGGTTGGTAAGGTCAATAAATCTATCTCCAAAAGGAGGTCAGACTTGGATATATACTTTTAGGTTTGCATGTTTTTCAAGCACAGTGGCAAGGACTCAACCTGTTCACATCTACAAAAAATATGAAACTGATTATTCACAAAGGTGGAAATAATGGGATATATGCCAAAATTTCATAATATTTACTACTTCTATAACTAGGAAAAAATGAGGAACAGAAATCTGTGAGTGCAGATAGGAATAAAAGTTTGTTTCATTATGAGATCTAGTTTTAGCATGGATCTTGGAGGATGTGATAGTAAGTGGAATAATATTGTTTCCACTGAGTCATTATATATGATAGCTGCCCTGGTATTGAATACATTTCTCACCTGTATGGACATGATATTCAAAACCTGGTTTTTTGTCTGATACAAAATTTCAGTGTTTGCTGCTTACCTCTTCTGAAGGGGGAAAAGTACATGTTAAATTAGGAAAGACAGAAGGAATATTGAAAATGAGCACGATGGATTGATATCCATATATTTCAAGTGAATAGTTTGAGTTATCCCAAGGTTTGCTTGGCAGTGTTTTTATCATCCCCTCATGCTGACTGTCAGGGTATTATGTTGCTATAGGCTAGCATGAATGCACTCTGCATTAATGGTCAGAGTTCAGTGATTTAATTTCATTTTCACAAGCAGAAAGCTGGTCCTTAACAAAAACTCCTGTGTCCCAAGGGGGTAGGCATATGCTGGGAAGAAAATGTATCCCAAATTTCAAGTATGCAAACTTGTGGCCTTTTAAGACTCTAAGTACAGAGGAATTACAACACAGAGATTTCATGGTGATAGTAATGCTGGGGGATAAAGTGTAACATAGCAACTCCTGGAATGCAGCAATAGTTTGCTTCCTCCACAGCCATTAAAGCTAGGTGAAAACCAGTTGCTGGTTTCAACCTATGCTGTCTTCTCTTTGTGTGGAGAAATCAGCTTTAAGCATCAGAAAAGTTTAGAAGTGGAGTTGATGTCACCCTAGGAAGAAGTGGATCTTACAGTGTTATAGATGCAAGAACTGCTTGCTATATATGGTTTTTTAAAATGTATTTTATGGTTGCTAAGTTTGGAGCTGAAGCTTAGCTGAGAAGTAACCAAGAACTGTTCAGATTTTCCATGCCAATGTGAAGTTTGTGCAGTTTCTGCAGGAAGCGGTGTCAGAGCAGCCTCGCACAGAGACTCCTGGTGCTCCCGGAGCCGCTGGTACCGGAGCGCTGTGGGCTGTGCTCGGCCGGGCGGGGACAGGGACAGGGACAGGGACAGGGACAGGGAGCGGCCCCCGCCGGGGCTCTGCCGCTTGTCTCTCGTGTGTATGCACGAGTCTGGTGTTCATGAGCTCGTTGTTCCATTTTAACGTGGATGTGCGGGTTCTGCAGCTGGGACAGGGAAGTGGTGGAGTCACCATCCATGGAGGTATTTGAGAGTGCACGTAGGTGCCCACCCTGCACAGGGAAATGATTTAGTGGTGGACTTGGCAGTGCTGTGTTAATAGCTGGGCTCGGTCTTACAGGTATTTTCCAACTTAAATGATTCTATGCTTTTAGTTCTTCCCCTTCCCATCTCTTGGTCTCATAATTTATCCTCCATCTACCTTTTCATGCTTATGCCTGCACTTATCCCATAAGTTCCAGAGCTACCCAAATACTGATACCAGTGACAGACTCATTATGATAGATGATATCTGTCTGGGTAAACAGAGGGTCAGCTACAGATGTGAATAGATTCCCCTAAAATTGCCAAGCCTTCTGGCAGATGACTTCACTATCACCTTCAAACTTCCCGAATCAGGTTTGAACAAGGAGGCAACAAAAGCCTTTCTTGCACTTCAGAAAGGAGCCAAAATACAGAGTGAGCATAGATAGGTTTATTTTGTAGGTAGCAAAAGTGGTGATTGTAGAACAAACATGACAATTTTACCTCAGCTAACTACAGTACAAAAACGCCTCTTGCTGAATGCTTATTATTGTATTTGCAGACTGGCTTCATATGTACCACATGTGCTTATTGTTGTTGCGTTGTGATTTCAAGCTTTTATGAAGTGATAAGCCACGTATTAATAGTTTTAACAGAAGGTTCTCTAGTTGTTAACATGGTAACACCTTGCAAGAACAACATGTTATGTCCATTTCTCGTTCTAGAAATATGCAGCATTCTGTACTTCAAAATACATAAGGAAAGTGTCTATTTAGTACTTAGATCTGCTCAATATATTATCTTCCATGAATTCCTACCCTGTTGCACAGACCAGCTATAAAAAATTTCTGCCTCAGACTGAAAAATATTAATTCACTTCCCAGGAATCTCTCTGGATACAAGCTGTGAAAGCAGATCTGAAAGTTGCAAGCATATTTGCTCTTGTTCAATCTTACTCCAAACTGAAACAATTACTAACACTATTATAGTAACAGGTGTTCAAATATAGCCAACTAATTTATTAGCCAAGCTTGGAGGATTCTTTTTGTTTTTTATGACCACAGTCAGGTTATCAGTTGCATATGGATGTAATTCTACTCGTATTTACCTCAGTAAAAATTGGGCCATTTTAAAAATAAATGTGTTTCATAATATCGGGGTTCCATCCTATGACTGTATCAGATGTCAATGGAAATTTTAAAAATAAGGTAGCAGGTACATAGTGGTCACAGTGACCTAAAGAAAGTCAAAATATTGGTGTTTTGATGATAATAAAAATTAGGAAATCTTATGTTTATTTACATTCTATATATCTTAATAAACCAAGTCAAATTAAAATAAGTTAGTGTGTTAAAACTTCCCATTAATTGCATAATGAAGAGTACAAACAAGTATAAAATTTGAAATTTGGTGCCTTTACAGTAAGTCCATTCAACCTGCCCGTCTAAGCGGGCAGTGCATGAAAGCATTTGCCCATGAGTAATATCTTAGTAAATGGTCATGATTTGATGTGACACATTTTCTCCCCAATTTGCATACCTGATAATAGACTTCCTAAATATCATCTTCAAACTCACTGGCAAAAATGTAACCCATCTGAAAGAAACACTGGATGAAATGTTGGTGATGGGACAATGCCGGGTCTGTGCCTAAATCTGAAACAAAGAGTGCAGACCATTAAAAGCTATATGGTCTATTGCCATGCTAATGTTTAGTTCTTTGTTTAGTGCAGACTTTTAAACTTGTTTCCATGACTCATTAATCCTCTGAAATAAAAGTTCTCACAATTCTAGTACAGTGGAGCAGTTATTTTTGGATTTAATCATAAACAGGCTAGATAACGAGCTACCTAACTTGTCCCCTTTTCAGAAGAAGAAAAATGATTAGTGACCTCCCCTTTCTCAAAACATTATCAAAATCCACTATGTCTGATAGATAAAGGAGTGGAAATTCCATGAAAAAATGAAAGGAGTGCATAAGCAAATGCCTGCTGGGCAACTAATATTTTAAATAACAAGTAAGAATATGTATTTTGTGAACCTATTAAGTATGCAGCTTAAGAGAATATCGTAACCATAGCAACCCCTTATCACCTGTTTGAGACGCTGCAACATCTCCATGAAATGTGCATCAAATATCCTGCTAATATTTGTAAAATGCTGATAATATTAGCTCTTGGAAACGGTCACACTGAAAGACAAATGCATAAAAATGCTTGAGACTCAAGATCACTTGTCTACTGTCTGATTTCTCCTTGCTCTTCTACTTTATTTTTATAAATCAGTTTGATTTGTCAAAAGCAAAGCTTAATGGGTTCAAGAAGTCACTGGAGGGAGCAGGGTGGTGGACACACATCATTGCTCACCTACAGCATGCCCGTAATAACCATTCTCAGTTAAGTGTGCTGAAGGCTTTAGTGGTTTGTGGTGGCAAAACCAACCCTACATAAAATGAAAAGTCTCCCAAAAGTATTGAACAGGAGAACTCACAGGAAGACACCCAAAATAAGGTAAGTACAGCTCCCCTCCTCGCAGCAGTTATCAATCTAAAAAGGCTGTGAGTTGTGCCATTTACTTTATTTGCAGGATTTCAAATCACATAAAGCTGTAACAATAATGATTTTCTGAATGTAGAGACAGCTTCTCTTTTTTTAAATGTTGCATTTCAGCTGGTCTCCCTTCTTTTTCAGCTTCAAAGCTGCAAGTGGTCAGAGCTTTACACTTCTAAGGTCTAATATGAGAATACAGCAGGTGAATTTTTCTGTGGAGTTATTTCAGTGCCCCACAGCCTTTAGGGCTAAGGATGCTGGGATGGCCTGGAGAGCTCCCCTGCTGAAGTGTCATCACCTTTTCCCAAAGGACTCTGTGCTTTGTCCTTTCTTGTGGTGTACTATGTTTTTCCACACAATTAAACACTTAGGGAAGCAGGTAGTCTCAGTGAGTTACGAGTTCCCATGATAAAAGAAATATGGAAATTCTGTTTAAATCACAAGTCTTTCATTTTTAAATCCTTGGTATGATTCTGTTTTCTCTCTCACTTCAGTGTGAAGTGCAGTACACTGTATATATGTGCTTCCACTCTGAATAGACATGCAGAAGGAGGAGAGCAAAATCAGTTGTTGCCAAGTAATTTGGTAATTGAACAACATGACTGGACAACGCAGCCTAACTCCTCTGTGTGTGCTGAGGGGTCTTCCTGTCTCATTTTGCTCTGCAGCATCATATAGTGTCAAGTTATTAGTTGTTAATTTCAGGTGGTAGATGAGAAACTGAGAGCACCAAAAGCTTGGATTGCTGAAGATGATAGGGAATTCAGGACATCACTGTGCATTCCCATTGACATAAAGAACCTTCTTTGTGCCCAGAAGATGTGGAAAAGGTTTTATGAAATGAATGTTAGGACCTTTGCATACCATTGCAGTTTTATAGTGAATTACAGAAAAATTACAGCTAAGAGAGATGTCTGAACAGGAAGGAGAGAGAGTATGGACATACGTGACAGTGCTGCCCTAGGGATCAAAATCTGCATGAAATAGTTTAGAAGGCATGTATTAACCTTCATCACTGGGCTGATGTGCAGTAGCAGCTTCTTCTGTGGTTTTTTTTCAGATTTTCTGGGTTACTTCAGATTTTTTGAGTATCTTCATAAAAATGTTTATCTTCAACTATGAAAACATAGTTTTCATGGACCAGTCTGCTTTTTAAAATTTTGGTATTTTTTATAAGGACATCTTATAAAATGAGAATTAAAGGTTTGGATTATAAAAGTGGTTTGCTTGGAACCTGGAGAAGTGCATTATCTTTGCAGTCATTGTGTTTTATTGCCAGTGCCTTTTAACAAAAAAAAGAGGACTGAATAGGGGACACCTCTGGAAATGTGAGCTAAAGAAAGTAAAAATTCTTTTGGAGGGTGGTAAACCTACACTATATATTCCTCTAATTAAAAGGAGTGAGGTACAGGGTCTCATAAAAGTACCATCTGAAAATGGTTTAAAAGTTCAAAAAAAAGGACTACTCAACACAGATAGAAGCGTGAGACCCAACCAGACCAGCCCTCCCAGGGCAGTCCCAGTGAGCCTATTTATAAACACACAATTTCAAACCCCTCCTTAGCTGGTTTTAAGCAATGTTCCTGGTGAGAAAAAAACATTAATGTGGTAAGCAAAGACTTTCTGAAACTGTCTCCAACTTAACTTCTGTGACTAATACTTCGTGATATCTGCCTACATCCTTGAATTACTTAATTTAAAATCCTCTCATAAAAAGGTTCTTTTGATTTTCTTTTACATTCTTTGCCTGTTTTTCTCATTTGAAATTAGAGGAATGTGCTGGTTTTGGCGTTAACCTTCCCACATAAATATATTACATGGTCAGTACCAAGGGTTTCTCTGAAGCAATGGGAAGGTGTAGTAATCTGATATTTCGTAGGTAATCTGACCTTGATGGTAACCCCAGTGAACTTCAGAAGCTTATGAGTCAAATCATGAGTCACATATGTTAGCAAATTCTCAGTTGTATAAAGCGGTTTTCCTGGCCAGAGTTTAAGTATTTGGGATGTGGGTTAAGGTTTTTGCTGTCATTCTCCAGCCCACCCCTTACAACCTCATCTCACCACCAATGCTGCAATCCACTGGTATCCTGAGTAAGGAAATATATGGTTCAGTTGTAGGCAAGAGCGCCTGAAGACTCAATTATTTTCCACTGTGAAAGTCCAATCATATACCTTAAATTTTTCTTTAAGAATTTGGACATATTTCTCTACACATTAATGGATGTCCACATGCACACACATACACAGACATACACATTTTTCTAGAAATAATTTCAGTTGTCTGTTTGTTGTGTTGTTTGGTTAATACAAATACTAATACTAATCTGGTAGTTACATCTCCAAAGATTAGTCTTTTTGTGTCTTTATTCCTGCTCATAAGCAGAGCCTGTGCTGCCCTGATTACTGTAATGATCAAAGATGTTTTAGCATTTATAGATTTATTCTCTACTTTATTATCCTCAGCAGTATAAAGACAGCTTGAATATGCAGTCTGAGAATTCCAGTGAAGGAGATGAAACACCTTGCGCCCCAGGCACAAGTAATTTTCAGGCTGCAGTTCATATTTCCAGTGTTTAAGATATGATTCTGAGTCATGTCACTTCACAAGTTTTCCATGTGAACCCCTTGCTGCATAGCTGACAGGTAACTTTTGTACCTCCTGTTCCAACAAGCTGCCTGTTTCACAGAAGACCTTTTTCCATGAGGCAGAAAGCTGGCATGGATGGGTAGCCAGGACACTGGAAAAAGAAAAGAGAAAAGTCAGAATTCCCTACAAAAATATTCTCAGGAATTTCAACTGCAAAAAGTAATCTTATTAAATTAAGTTTCATGAGATAATGCACAATGCTGGAAAAGTTTTATGACTAGAAAAATGGAATAAAAATATTTTAGTCTGACTTGAATTTTTAAACAAGTTTGGCTCCACTGATCTTAGCTGAAATATCTGATTTGAAGTCAGCAAAATATTGGTGGTTGTCTTTTCAGTGGCAGTTGACTTCCTGGGATTTTTAAAGAGATACCTGAGCTGACCTTTTTACCTCTGTAGGACCAAAACTGTCTACTGTCACTCCAGAGGAATACAGCAGAACATTGAAATATCAAACGGTTTTTGAGAACAAGAAATATGAGGAATTAAAAATTATGCAGAAATATTCCAGTTTTTCGTGTTATTGCCTTGTCCCAGCTGAGATTTTGAAAAGATGTTAAAACACCAACATTTCTTCTGTTTTGGAAGGTTTTGCAACACAGAATCAATCTTTCTATAATTCTTCCTGGACATGGCATATTCTTGACAGTGCTTAGAGTTTCTCACTTCTGGCACACTCATGCATGGCATATGATATGTTTGACCTATTGTATGCAGGTTGAAGAAAAACTGGTTTAGAGCAGGATGGCTTAATAGTGAGTGTTATATGGGTTTGGTTTTTTGTTTTTTTTTTTT